>JAREIK010000983.1:1382616-1422616 GCA_029783825.1 Sapria himalayana | reverse complement strand
GTGCTATCCTAGAATGACGTCGAGCTAGCCTAGAATGAATCCAAGCTAGCTTGGGATGAATCTGAGCTAGAGGTGTGAAGTGGGCCATGCTGTGCTGGCATGACCCACTTTTTCTCAGCACTGCCATGCCGTGCACGGCATGGTTAAAATCCCATTCTGTGCCAGGCATAGCAGCCCGATAGGCATGACAAAGTGCACGGTTGTGCTCACCGTGCCAAGTGACGAAGAGAGGAAAACCAGAAAAAAATTGAACATGTGGCCGAATGTTTTTTAAAAAATAGACCAACCCCTGATGGGGTCAAATTTTAAAAAAATAGAAATAAAATCGCTTGTAAAAATTTACCGCACTGTTGGCCTCGGCACAAGGCACGACTCATGCTAGCCCATCATGTCATAAACCATGCCATGGGGTGGCTCGACCTGAGGCACAGTCATGGACCATGCCATGCTGGGCCAGGCACTGTTGATCTGGGTTATGCCTGGGCCGCCCGACCCATTTGACACCCTTATTCCAAGCTAGCCTAGAATGAACTTGGGCTAGTCTAGAATGAACCTGGGACAACTCAAAATGAATCAGGCTAGCCTATAATGAACCCCAACTAGTCTAGAACGAATTCATGCAGTCATGCTAGCCTAAAATGAATAAATGCTAGATTGGAATGAATTTCAGTTAACTTCATGTATTGTGTACAATCATGTTAAGGTTTGGCCTAACATGATCCTGGTAGCCGACAAGCCATACCAGGTTTCCATTCAGTGCCATGTAATGCTAGGCATGACACAATGACAAGACTAAGCCTTAAAAATATGACATTCCACTCGGCATGTCCTGTTGGATATCTCTATGTAGATTATTTCTAACTGTGGGTGGCCACCAATGAAATAAAAATCCCCATGATGACTATTTTATCAAGTTGAGAGAAAAATATTTAATAATCAATATAAAATATATGAGTGAGCCTGCGAGCAATGCATCTTATCTTATGATAATTTATCTCCTCATGTAGATATGTTTTCACAATGAACACCCACCTATGGCATATCTTACAGAGGCAATCATAAGACATGATATCATCTTAAATGAGATAATATTTGAGAATGAAACAGGAGTATCACAGTACAAAAATACCTAAACAATAAGATGCTGGGTAGAAATCTTCACTTTATTTTGAAGAGTGATTAGAAGATTAATATCATAGGAATTGGTGATCCGAACACATGGTTACATGAGAGACTTTTCGATGCTCTGAACATGCTATGCATGTCCCTTCTCAATACAAACTCTATGTTTTGTACAATCAAGTCTTGTAGTCTCTAAATTATCATGATATTTACTTTCTTGTGAAACTTCACTCTCTCTAGAGTTAACTTGATCTGTACTTATTGGTCAATATGATGATTTCATATACATATTATCATAAAGTGAACCATATTCAATTGTAACCTATGAGAGTCATCCCTTCTCATTGGAGCCTCAGGAAAGACTAAATATTAATTTACTCACATATATCATCTGGACTCTTGTTATAGGCTCGTTAAAAAATGAGTATCTTTTATAAAAAATATCAATATTTACTAATACTCAATCAAATTCTGGTTAAAAAAATACTAGCATACTTATTAGATACTAGATTAACCAATAAAATTAAATCTCAAAGTACTAGGTATTACCTTATCTTGTCATAGAAAAAAAAATGAACAAAACAAACACACCAAAATATTCCGAGAGATATTAAATAATTTCTTTTTCCAAAATAAATGATTTAAAAAAATCATATAATGAGAAATGATAAAAAAAATATTCAATTGATAAAATAGATTTGATTAATACATTTCCAGAAGACTATTTCAAAATACTTCGATTAAAAATCTGAGTTGTCTCAATCAAATACCTATTCATCCTTTTTAAATTTTCATTCCATGATGATGTGTTCGTACATGAAGTCAGGTATATAATATCAAGATTCATACATAAAGTATGAAAACTATCTGATACATTATTACTTCTACTATTTTTTTTTTATTTTCGTTAAGATGATTTCATATCTTTTTATGAAATAATTGAAAATAAAAAAAATAATTTAAAATAAAAAAAATGTAATTTAAAATTTAAAAAAAACAAGTAAAACTTGGATAATTATCAATCAATATGATAAAATATCCTAACTTTTTTCTAATTTTATCTCTAGTGAGCTTTTATTTTTCTCCTAAATCTATCGGATCGAATGAATCTTTGCTCACACAGATTTGACGGACAAAAAAAAATATCTTACTAGATATTTCAAAGAGAGATCTAATATCAGACATGAGCAAATATCTAAAAAATAATCAAAATCAACATTATTTATTTAATATATATTTATTTTTATAGTTATTATAGTTTTCATTTGTTTATAGTTTTATAATTTTTTTTTATTTGTTGTTTATCTTATTACATATGAGAATACTCGACATATGAGCTGTCCCAATTCATATTGCCCATTATATAAGGATACATCAATGTACATTATTTTTCATGAGTAGTATTGATATTTTGAATTTATTTTCATCATGTTATTAGAGCCAGTACCTTAGAGAGCACAAACACTATGATTTGTAGAGAGAGAAGTGCATGTAGATTGTAACATCACAATCACAGATGCACTGTGTGTAACATTGCATGTGTGTAACATTGCATGTGTGTACAATACCTCTTTCCAAAGAAGGCACACATAAGGTGTGCCCTCCCATCTCTCCATCACATGGCCATTGCATGAGATGTACGTTGATGCCAACTACATCAATGTAGATGGTGCAAAGTGCAATGTGTAACAATGTGTGCAATTTCATGCGCAAGTGTGTGGCAGTGTGTGCGCAAGTGTGTGATAGTGTAATATAGTGTGTGCACAAGTATGTGATAGTGTGTGACAGTGTGTGTAAGTGTGTATGTATTCTTCAATCATTTTTGACTGTGTCCTTTCAAATTTTGAATCATATATAAATTGTTTAGCATGTTTTCTAAGGATTCTAAAATTAAGTATTTTATTTATTTTTCTTGATTATTTTAGTATATAAAAAGTACAAGTATTTTTCATTAATGTCTAGGATAATATTAGAGAGTGATGAAATATTTTTAAAGCAAAACTCATTTTTTAGTGAATTCAGGAAGAATAATAATCTAAAGATTTAATTAGACTCATTATTTTTCTTCATTCCCCTATAACCTCACTTAAATTTCTAGTTATAAGAGACTAGAGAGGATCACCACCAACTACATATGAACTTATTGGTTCAAATTATGATTACCCTTCTATGAGTATGGGATCATCATTTGCTCTGACAAATATAAATCATATCAACTCTGAATAAAGTGAGATTTCCACAAAGAGGTAATTTACCTTGAGTCCATATGACACAATAAATAGTCTAGGAATTTACTATAGTTCCTAGTCATGATGAGTTGAAAACTAAATAATTTACCACCCATAATTTAGAATTTATACTAAGAAAAAGAAACATGTGTATCATGTATGATTATTTCTATTTCACTTTATATCATACTTTTTAACATTATTTTATAAAATAGTAAAATAATTAATTTAATACAAATATTTAAAAAATAATCATATATTAAAATATATGTATCAAATAGTTATCACATTTACTGTTTGAATCATAAAATCATACATTAGACTTCCCATGTTACAATCTTTCACAAAAATAGGATAATTAAAAAGAAAGAATAAATATTTAATTGAAATATTTTAGATAATCTATAAATCAACCAAAAATTAACTCATCAAATAGTTACCCTCTTATATTATTTCTTACATTATACTCTTTCAGATCATGCATGATGGAGATACAACATTTAACTTTCCTCATAATTTTTAAAAACATTTATTTTTTCATAACCTCTCCACAAAACATAAGATAAAACCAAAAACTTTGAGTTTAAACTTTCTTGGTTACTTTATTAAAAGGATCCATATTTTTGTTATAAGAGTTTGATATAATATTAGTGAGTACTAATATTATTTTTTTGAGCATAATTTATTTTTTAACGAGTCTGAAGAATAAGAATCCATAAAACATATTTGGATCCATTACTTTTACTTACTCTTCTATTATCCCACTTGGATTGGACCTCTAGTTAAGTAACATGGACATGTATTAGCTACAATTGAACTTATTGACTCCGAAGAGAGTCTAACTTTTCATGAGAGAAAATTTACTTTAAGTTTAGATGATTCAATAGTCCACACGGATATATTTTATTTCATGATCATGATGATCCAAAAATCAGGATACTTGACTACCTAAGAATTAGATTTTGTACTAGGAGAAAATGACATATGTAGTTGCAGCCTATTTAGAGCAAAAAATATATCCCAAAGAGCTAGATAATCTTATGGCCAGCGACTCTAATCTTAATTTTCTGATCTACTAACTTGCTAGAAAAAAATTATTAAGTTTCTACTTAAAAATTGACATAATGGTGAGACATGTAAATAAAATATCATCATGATTCACACCTAGTCCAGAAGTCAGACTTCAAGGACAACACTCCATTCTATTAGCTAAGTTCTTAATTACTAATTATTTATTTAATTTAAAATATTTTATTATGTTATTCCTATTAGTTGACATAAGACTAAGAATTCTATGATAATTAGATCGAAAGTAAATTTGCATAATAAAAATTATTTTAGAATCTTTCAAAAATCTAACCAGAATACTCGAGTTAATAATCAAATTTATCACATCTTCTCTCATAAATTCATTGTGATAAATGAAGATGATCAATTAACCTGATTTTGATCCAACTTCAAAGATCTTATAGCTTAGTTATGTTTACCTGAAATCTAATGTATCATGTCTTTTGGTATATTGATCAATATATCTCTTAAGGTGAGCGATATCACAAGTACTCCTACATGTATATATTTTTTTATAATATATACAATGCAAAATCTTCTTCAACACTCCAAATATATATTTTTTGATTTTGTTAAGTAAATACATAATACTAAATTTTGCTTATTTTTATATTTCTTAGGCAAATGAGTGAAATGATAAGAGAAAACCTAGTTTCGAATATGAACCTTTCAGTCAAGTTATTGTTATTATTCAACATTTATCATTTTTTTATGTATGAGATTGAATTGAAAGTAGGAGAAAAATAATAATTATTTTAAATTATTTACATTTTTTAAATATAAGTATTAATATAAAATTAACTTAATAAAATTAATCATTTCAACACTCCAAAAATTTTTTTTTTGATTTTGTTAAATAAATCACAATATATACCTTAACTTCATGTGTGTATTAAATACTTTAGATATGTACCTCATATTTTTGTGCCTAATAATCAACTACTCACGAAACTAATACAAACATGACATACAAGACATGTTAAAATTATAAATTATTTAACAAAATAGTACAAATAGGATACAATATGAATTTAAGAATAATGAAAAGAGAAAAAAAGTATAATATAACTATAAAAAATATATATCAATTAAGTATTTATAAAAAAAAATTTAAATTAAAAATTAATTTTTTTTCCACATATTTTACGACAGAAACTTGAAAGCTATCAAATTTTTTCAAATAAGCGGTCGAATGCAATCCAATGGCTCAAAAATATTTTCACCTATAATGGGTATAAATATTTTAGCTAACAAGGCAACAACAACTATTAAAAAAACAACTACTTTTTCTAAAAACCCCATGCTAATGGGCCATGCCAAGCCTAACACGAGTCATGGTCGGACCCACCTAGCTCGACATGACTATGATCCAGGCCAAACATGGATGAATCATACTGTGCCAGACATGGATGAATCATACTGTGCCAGACATGGATGAATCATGTCGTGCCTATGGCGCCCAACCCACTTGACACATCAACATTCTTAGTTTACACCTTATTTCATCTAAGCTACGTGTCATGGAACTTTATGCATCAAACTAAAAGAAAATATAATAATATTAGCTTGTTTCTAGTTCACACCTTATTTTATTTTTTATTAATTTTATTATGGACAAGAGCAATCGAAATATGAGATATTCACTCTAATTTGCCCTTCATAAAACTATATATATTATATGTATAATAACATATAACTATAAATAATTCTATCTTACTATATGTATAACTATAAAAACTTTATACATAACTATATTTAAATATATAATTAACAACATGTATTTAATATATATTTTTATATATTAGTATACAAAATGTATTTTAGTATATCTATACCTATACATAACTATATGTATAAATATGTGAAATTATATGAAAATATATATATATACATACATGTATAAATATAAGTTTAACTATGCATGAAACTATATGTATAACACATGTAACTATATTTATAATTATATGTATAAAAATATACAACATAATGTTTAACTATATGTGTATAACTATATATAAATATTTGTATAACTATAAAAAACTATATATAAATAAATATAACTTTATTTTTAATGATGTATACATATATGTATACATATATATAAATCTATATAATTGTTTATAACTTTGTATGCATTCATGTACAACTACTTATAACTACTTGGTATGCATATATTTATATTTAACTATATGTTTAACTATAATTAAATATTTATAACCACATATACTATATGTATACTAACATATAATTATAAACGGGATAATACTAATTTATTGCACTAACTTAAAATTGAATGACAAAAGATATAATATCAATAATATGTAAGCACATAGCCTGAGAGTGTCCATTGGTCAGGCTTAAATAATACAAATAAGGCTTATAACTATATGTGCTACCCTCTCCTGCGAAACCTCGCAGGAGAGGCTAGCACAAAATTCCCTACTAATTATGAGGATGATTTCGTATTAGAATTATTTCTGAACTATTATTTATCTTTGTCTATGTGTGGCAAATAATTTTGATATTTTTTTGCAGGTTTCAATTTTTTTTATTATGGTTTTGTTCTTTATTTTTCTGATTAACCTAATCATGAATCTTTGCAGGACACATTATGTGAGACACACACAAAAATTCTGATTCAAAGTATCCAGACATTGCCACGGTCCTTCTAATGCTTGGGTCCCATATTTACTGATTTCAGCTTTATCAAATGATGGCTAGCTAATTTTATCTTTATTATTCCTAAAACATTTTATTTTTGCACTAAACATAATTGCTGGACATCTTTTGGATTTTTGTTAAAGCTGTATGATAATCAACTTTAATTTGTATTTGTTCATGTCTATAATAATTATTTTTATATATCTGTGAATATGTTTGTGTGTCTCCGAATTTTGTGGGTAGAGTTTTAGCCTATTATAGGTATGTAAAAGCTTATTTTTAGCAGGGGTAAAAGCCTATTTTCAGCAGTGATAAAAGCGGCAGTGGCGACAGTAATGGCAGAGATGGCAGCGGTGGCAGCACCGGCAACACCGACAGCAGCAGTAGCAATGGCAGCAGCGGCAACATTGGCTACAACGGCAGCGGTATCATCAATGGCAGCGGTGATAGTGGCGGCAGCACTAGCAGTAGTGGCAGCACCAGCAACACCTGTAGTAACGGTAGCACCGCCATCAGTGATAGCACTGGCAGTAGCGACACCATCGGCAGTAGCAACAACAGCAGCTGTGACATTAGTGGTAGGAGTAGCAGCAGCAGCGAGAGCAGTAGCAATGACAATAATTGCAGTATATAAGTACGTATATAGTTAGTATATATGTACATATAATACTATAGTATTTTATGTACATATATACTAAGTATATATGTACTCAGTATATATCTACACATAATATTATAGTTTATATGTACATATACTACAGTAATATATATACGAGTGAAATGCTAATATATATGTACAAATTTACTACACTAATATATATTTATCAAAACATAGTTTTTTTTATTTATTTTGATTTGATTGAGTGGTTTAAATTTCTTACAGATATGGTACTGCATTGTTTCCCATACAAAGCTTGTATAAGTGAAGAGATTTTTTAATAGACATGACGCACCATGACTCGGACAGCTTTTTCGTAGCAGAAAGTTGGTGATCGGCGGAGCAGATGGAGAGAAAGCAATGTCAATACATGGATATATTATACTTTATGCACTTTCGATAGATACATTGAATAATAAGATGTAATATAATTTTTTTATTTTTTTGTTTTAGTTATATAAAATATTGTATTAGAATAAGTTATTAAATGAATTTTTTTAATTAAAAAGTATCATTTATAGTTTCTATTTTTATTCAATTTAATAGAAAAATATTTAATTATTTAATTAAATTTTTGTTGAAGCTGTATGACAATCAACTTTAATTTGTATTTGTTCATGTCTATAATAACTAATTTTATATATCTGTGAATATGTTTGTGTGTCCCCAAAATTTTTGGGTAGAGTTTTAGTATTTTATAGGTATGTAAAAGCCTTGGCGGGGCCTCCATGGTGGTGGGAACAACACATTATTTTCTGAAGCAGTGAGATGAAGCAAAAAAATTAATTCCACGCAAATGCAGGTTTGTTCTTGACACTCTTATTTTGTGCAAATAGCATTGACGCAGTTCAGATCTACGACTGCTTGTTATTGGTTATCTGTTTGTAAATGTAGGATGTTATGCTCCATGTGCAGGTATACCAATATTCTCTATCTACGCAGGGTACTAGAAGAAAATGAATGAGAAATACTGACCATGCCTGAGAGACCTATATGCGTGTTTTTTAAGTCCTATATTATTTTCTTCTTTTGTCTTTGATGGTATGTGTATCTGCATTAAAGTACAAGTGTGTGTGTCATCAAAGGCTATGTGATTATATATACGTACATATAATACTATAGTATATATGTACATATATACTTGGTATAAATGTACGTATATACTGAGTATATATCTACATATATACTATGTAAATAAGTAAGTATATACCGAGTATATATGTTCGTATATAATGAGTATATTTGAACGTATATACTCAATATATACATACTAATATAATGTAGTATATATGTATGTATATACTCGGTATATACATACATTTATACTAAAGTATATATGTACGTATATACTCGGTATATATGTACTTTTATACTGTAGTATATACGTACATCTATACCAAGTATATACAAAAGTGGGTGCATATATTTATTTGTACACATGTATATATTGTCATACATACACACTTATTTACACACAGACACACTTTTGAATATATAATTACTCATGCTGGTTTGGTCATCATTATGCATTGCTCACTGATTTAAGTAATAAAAGCAATGGATATTAGACTCTCCTTAAAGCTGTGGGATGATATTTTTGGTCTAGGCCAGCCAAGTAGATAAAAGTTGGTCATAAAAATATTAGTAATTATATTGATATGCAATTATCACATTGTATAAAGCGAACTTATGAATAAATAAGTTTTGTTGCTATAGATTCTATAATGATTGGTTTTAATTGTACTTGGTCTTAGAATGATGTTGATGATGATGCTCATGTAGTGTCGTATAATTCTGGTCCAAGAGGAATATTGAGTCCTATTTTGGGAGAAGCAGCTCACCGCCTCATCAAAAAAGTGCACAATCTCAAGTTCATTAGTCGAGCATCATCGTCCGTAATACTTTTATTATTAGTAGCGCTCGTGGCAGTGATGGCAGAGGCGGCAGCGGTGGCGGCCTCAGCGGCAGCTACGGCATGCAGGGGCATCGGCGGCATAGGCTAGTGGCAGCGGAGGCGACAGAGGCAGCGGCGGTGGCGGCGGCAGCGGCAGCGGCGGCTGCAACGGTGGCGGCGGTAGCGACGACAGTGATGGCAGGGGCGGCTGCAACGGTGGCGGCGGTAGCGACGACAGCGATTGCAGGGGCGGCAGTGACAGTAGGGGCGACAACGGTGGCAAGGGCGGCACCGACAACAAGGGCGATAGGGGTGGCAGTGGTGGCAGCACCGGCGGTGGCGGCAGCAGTGGCAGCACCGGCAGCGATGGCAGTACCGGCAGCATCGGCAACAACGGTAATAGCCGTAGCAACAACATCATTGGTTGTGGCAGTGGTAGTGGCAGGAGCAGTAATAGCAATAAATGCGGTATATACGTATGTATAAAGTCAGTATATATGTACACATAATACTGTTGTTTTTATGTACATATACTGTAGCAATATATGCACAAGTGAAATGCTAGTATATATTTACATATATACTGCAATATTATATATTTATCAAAATATTATTTTTTTTATTTTAATTTGACTGAGTGGTTTAAATTTCTTACATATATGATATCACATTCTTCCCCATACAAAGCTTGTATAAGTGATCGGATTTTTCACTAGACATGACATGCCGTGACTCGAACATCTTTGTCGCAGCAGAATAATGGTGATCAGAGGAGCAAAGTGAGAGAAATCAACATTAATGAATGGATAGATTATACTTTATGCACTGTCGGTAGATACATTGATGAATAAAATACAATAAAAATTTATTATTTTTTTGTTCTAATTATGTAAAATATTAAATTAGAATAAGTTATTAAATGATTTTATTTTTTTATTTATTATAAATTATCATTTATATTTTTTTTTATTCAACTTGATATAAAAATATTAAATTTTTAATTAAAAAATTTTTAAATATATTAAATTCTGAAAATAATGTTGAAATTAAAATAGATATGGAAAATTCATTAGCTAATTTAGCAAATTTTTCCTAGCTAAATTTGCTAGTGAAAATTTCCTTGCCTAGGGTTATTTTTATTTTAGCAACGAATTTTTCCGTCACTAAATTTATTATCTATGGACTTTTTCCGTCGCTAATATTTAGTGACGAGCAATTTAGCTTAGAAATTCCTCCATCGTTATTTCCGTTTAGCGACGAAAAATCTCATTTACCTTGCTAATTTAGTTAGAGAAATTATTTTTTTAACTATGGATTTTTTCGTCGCTAAATTATTAGTTAGGGACACTTTCCCTCGCTAAATTTTAGCAAGGAGCACTTTAGACAGGGAACCGATCCACCAGTAATTCGTTGTTATATCTCATTTAGCGAAGAAAAACCCCCATTTAGCTAGGGAATTATCCCTAGCTATATGAGAATTTTCTTGTAGTGCGAGTTGTTCCTCATGCTAGGCCAAGAAAGAGGCATGGTTTATCAGCTCAGTGACCAGGTACATTGCACGAGCAAGTCTTGGATCATGGGTCAATCCCCATCCAGTGACCTCCTGATGGGGTAGTTTTTTTTATTTAAGTCAACCACGTAAGCTGAATTATACTTACATGGCCAGTAACAATTGGGTAGCCTCCAATTCCCTACTCGTTACCTTTTCAAGCAATTGGATCTATCAGCGATAACGATAAGCCATGCCTCTCGTTATCATTGCTGAAAAAAATTTTTTTAAAAAATTTTTAACAATATTACAGTAGCCATTGGATCACATCTAAGGGCTACAAGTCAAAATTTATTTTCTGCCATGATTCTGCCCATTTATTAATAAAATAAAATCAAAAAAAAAAATTTTAAATATATATAATTCTTTTTTTTATTTATTAATAAAGAAGATGAAATTTAAAAATTTCATTCTAAATTTCTCCTCCTCCATCTATCTCTCCTACCCCTTTTGCCATCCTCTATAACTATTTGCTTTCAAATTTTATTATTTAATATATTGTTTTTTATGTAATTATTTATTTACTTATTTAGTTTAAGAATAATTATAGTTTATGTTTATGGAATAGGTGGTGAGGTGTGCCTATGCAAATTGCCTTGATGTTAAATTTTAAAAATGATTTAGTTTTTATAGCACAATGATCCCCGGCAATGGTCCTTTTTTTTATTTTGGGTGAGTTTTATTTTGTTAGTTTCATAATTAATTTAAAAAATATAAATAGTTAAAAAAATATCACATAGTGAATTTAATGATAATATTTATTATATTGACGTATATATTGATAATAATAATTACCCTACCAAAAGCTCTAAGGCCAGAACTATGTTTTCTCCAATGACCTTAACCCAAACAAATTTGCCACCTAAAAATAAAAAAACTAGGTGAATATTAGTAATATGAACATACTTCAAAATAATAAAAAATAAAAATTCTAAGGATATCAATAAGAATCGGTACAATATTTATATTGTCAAAAGATATATACATGTATGAGTATGTGTAGGAATTGGCACCTAAAGAGGAATGTCGATCAATGTATCAAAAAATATAATGCATTAGATCTGAGGTAAACTCAACTTAGTAGTGTTGTTTTTCCAGCTCGATCTAGTTTAGCTTCATTTAATCCCCTCATATACCACAATAATTTTGTGAGGGAAGGTACAACCAGATTAATTATGATCATGGGTACTCTAAATAGATTTTTGGAGAATCTTAGGTTAATTAGTATTATGCAGTCATAATTCTAGCTTGCTTATCATATGATTCTTAGGTTCACAAATAAAAATGATATAATAAAATATTATAAGTTAAAAAAATAATTAATAATTAATGAATTTAGAAAATTTTGTGGAGTTATTTTTATGACATCTGATATATGGACTAGTCATGATGATGCTTCATTTCTATACGTTGCTACCCACTATGTAGACTCTAAATGAAAACTTAAAAAAAGTTCATGATTTTTTGAAATTTTCTAACCTCATGATGGGCAAAAATAAGCACCATCATGAAATTTAAAATAATTAACCTTTATGGAACATGAAATTTAAAATAATATTTAATATTACTCCCATAATACTTCTAATAATGGAGTAACTATTAGTATGTTTGTTATGACTATTAGAGATTGACTATTAGGTAAGATATTTTATGTTAGGTGCATGTGTCACATAATTAACCTCATAGTATAGGCAAAAATAAAAATTGTTTTTCCCACATTAAATTAATAAGAAATTCACTAAAATAGCTTAGAATGCCTAGTAAACAACATAAGTTTAGCAGCATATATTTATCTGTAGGGGTAAAATAGAAAAAATTCCAAATGGATGTGAGATATTATTCGAAATACGAAGTCATGTGTTAACAACTAATATGTAATATTTGACTATATTAATAGTAAGAGTAATGAACTTTTTATTGATGTTTCAGATTAAGATACAAGAATTTCTTTTATGAAATTTCTGAAGATTTTCTATGAAAAGATCAATATATATTTATCTATGTATACTCTCACTACTTATAATGCACTTCAGTGCATATGTAGCATTAGTAGTATATTTAGCAAGTATAGAGGTGACTCTACATTTTGTGCTATGACTATTGAGATGAGAACTAACTATTTAAAATATTAGTCTTCTATTCTAACTCTATATTGTTTGGCTACCTGTGTGGATCATATGGTTAAGGTGAAAGGGGTAGTAAACATTTTTGACATATATAGCGACATGCATGAACCAAGTATACCAACCTAAATGGTTCATTCAAGAAAAATTAACTAACTTGTTTATATGTTATGATACTAGGTATGATAGGTAGTTAGACTCTAAGTATGGATATGTACACCATATTCAAATATGATGACTTCTCCATTCAATTAGCTAGGGAAAAATAATAGAGTGGGTTTTCGAATAGAAGCGAGCTATCTTGATACTTAAATATTGATTACCGCTCTATCTTACCATATGATCATAATAAGACTTTGGACATTTTGCTATAATGGAAATCTTATGAATCTATATATCTAATGTTATATAAGATGAAATGTGAATTACTAACCCCTCTATTATCTAGCATAATAAAGGAGTTTATTCTTTCTATGGTTGCCAATATAATTTCAAATAGAAGATTGAGATTATAACAAAATATCATAAAGGTACTTGTATGCATGAAGGACTAAAATGATTCAATATTGAGCATTCAGGATAAGGCAAATAAGATAGTGGTAGATGATGATTCATGGCACATGGAGATCGAGGATATTAAAAGCATTAGTGACATCTTCAGTCACATTCAAAATGATGATGATCTACATCTCCATCCCCACTACCATACCACAAACACTAATTGATCATTAATAAGTTTTGATTGTTGTCATCATGTAATATTGATGACGTACTAGTCTAGTAATGCTTGCTTTTTTTGTCATTATTTTATTTCATTTTGATTATTACACTATTGATGTATTAGATAATGAATTGTACTTTTCAACATTTTCATTTTTGAAGATTATTTTTTTTAATATGATTAATGTATTTTTTATATTATGTTTTTGTTTCATTAATCCTTTATTGAAATTATCAAAAAGTTTTAATCTTTTATATTAAAATTTAAAGATAAAGCTCGAGCCACACAAAAGGCCAAAAAAAAGTCAATCGACTTCTATAGGCATGAACCCACAACATGGTCTGCTCCAAGCCCAGCATTGCCTAGCACTTTGCAAGTCAATTATGTCATACCACACTTAAATAGGTTATTTGATACCTCGATATCAACTGTAACAAAAAATCTATGAGAAAAATAAATATATCAATCCTAACCAATTTATCTTTAATAATATTATTTTGTCATTTTATTGATCAATCAACCATTTGAAGTAAGGGAGATGTTAGAGTGATCTCATTGACATTGAATTTTATACAATTCACAAAGGTATCAAGTTGATTCTTGAACTCAAATAGCATTGTGCTTTATATATTGTGTACTCTAATTATTCTTGGTATTATAAAACTTCTCGAATCTTTCAACATTCTCGGAAGTTTTCATTGAACAATCAAACCATATTTTGGAGTCATATCATAGTTCCATACATCTTTAAATTTTTCTTACAACTCATAAAATACTTTATAAATTTCATATAGCTTGACATTTTTGATAATGCCTTGTTAAATAAAATCCTTTATGATACATGATGTACAATTCCTATTAGATCATTATTCTGGATAAAAATCCTTTTTACTACTTGTATGAATAATATACTTATATATTTTTTTTGACTAGATTCCTACACACCTAGTGATTAGGTATAGTAAAGATGGATAATAGTGAGGCATCATAGATTTTAGGCAATGGAGATATTTTTCTGTAGATGCAGATATGACATCAACTGATGCTTAGAGATGTCTGGTATGTACTAGATATCCATACGAATCAAATATATATTGGCTTGCTAGATTATATGGGATATGTCATTTGCTTTTGTAATTGCTTGTGGAAACTAGCCAAGGGTGTATTAGTCATTGCAAGGGGTACTACTAATGAGAGCATAATGTATGCCACTCAAGCTATAGTGTCTGAAGATTTGGTCAATGTTGTTCATCAAAAGAGCAACAATGATATTTGGTGCATGAGACATAATCACATGAGTGAGAAGGACCTTCAACTTTTAGTTAGAAAGAATATATTGTCATTTAACTAGGGATTTTATTTTGTGGAGTATATGGACTCCATTTTTGGAAAAAGCCATAGAGCATCTTTTCATTCTCATCTAACCTCGAGGAGATTAAATATCTTTGATCTTATTCATGCTAATGTATGCTCCATTTAGAGTAGAATATTCAGAGGGGCCCTTTATTTTGTTACATTCATTGATGATCATAATAGGAAAGTATGAGCATATACCCTAAAAATGAAAGATCAAGTATTTTATGTCTTTCAAGATTTCAATGTCATAGTTGAGAGATAGACTAGTAGAAAATTAATATCTATATGTTCTAATAATGGAAGAAAATAGTGATGTTATTTTGACAACTATTATGTATCCTATTTTATTAGACATTAAAAGATAGCAGCCAAGATATCACAATTAAATAACATCACTAAAAGGATGAATTAAATTATTGAGGAAAAAGATTAGTGTATACTTTCTCTTGCACATATTCTCAAGAAATTTTAGAAAGAAACTTTACATTTGGTTGTTGATTTAATTAATATTTACCCTATTTTCACTCTATATGAATATGTTCTCAATGAAATATGGATTGGAAAAAATATATCATATGATTACTTATAAGTTTTTAGCTGTAAAGTCTATATTCACATCCCAAAAGATGAATGACCTAAATGTGATGACACTATATGTCTATGCATCTTCATTGGCTATGTATATAAAAAGTTTAAGTATAGATAATGGAATCCAATTTTTAAGAAGCTTGTTCAAGGCAAAGATGTAATTAACTGGAGGACCAAAATGTGGATGTCAGTCATTCTAGTAGAGAAGAGAGTGATTACATAGAGTTTCCTATTTGCATATATATGGTTCCACTTATTTCTAGAGTCAATCTAATCAAGATGAAGAAATTTAGTAGCCACCTGATGATTTTGAAAACGCAAGATACACATTATATTTCTAAGACACAAAATATACTTAATATTTTTGTGCCCCGGGATATATCTATCAAGGAGATGAGAGACTATATTTTAGCTAGAACTAGGCAGAATCTAGTTGTTCAAGATGATACATCTCAATCTAAATTTAGATGATTATCTAGGCCCCAATTCTCTAGATTTCATGGTTATATATTACTCATATATGCACGTGAGACTGAGATATTTTAGGAGGTTGCCTCTCTTGAGAATAAAGAGAAATGATTTTGAGATATGCAAGAAGACATAGAATTTCTTCATGTTAACCATACTTATAATCTAGCACCCTTTCTAAAATGAAAGTGGGCTTTGAAAAATAGATGACTATTTATACTAAAATCTAGCAATGATGACTCCCGACAAAGATACTAATAAATCTGCCTAGTTTTTGGCAGACCAAAATATGTGTTTTTTGTTGTTGTGTGGTTTATTTGGTTTGTATATTGGTTTTATTTTAATTTTATAATTTAAACGAGAGTGTGTCATCTCCTTTAAATTATGGGTATCAAAAAATAAGAATGGTTATTTTTCTTTCTTATAAAGTCCACTAAAACAAAGAGATACTATACATACAAGACTCATGCTATAATAAAAAAAACAATAAGATGGGAATGGTAGCATGTAACATGCAAAAGATAATGCATGGTGCCTATTCAGAAATCAAAATGGAACCTCTTTTTGTGTGATTTGGGTGCGTGAATAGTTAGTTTGTGAAAATGGGAAATTCTTCTCATTTATGTGTGATGTATGCACGCATGAAAATGGGAATTCATCTTGTTTTGTGCGTCCGAGTGTGTCTGTGAGAAAAGATAAAATGGGAGAACTCATCCCATTTTCTTGTTTTTGTTTAAGTGTTTAACTTCCTATGGACATCTCATTCAAAACTAATATTATAGAACTTTTATAAGTCTCTATAATATTTTGAAAGATGTCTAGTTTGCTCTCTTTTTCTTTTATTTACAAGATTTGCTAGATTCATATGATGTTTATGTCAAGTTCTTGTGAGGTTCGTATGGTATTCATGCATAATTTGTGTGGTTTTTGAGAGAAAATTATTCATATAGTTGTGTGTTGTGCTTGTGCTATAATAGTGATGCTCAAAATTCTTCAAGTACTATGAATCTAGAATTAAAACTCAATTCTCTAATGATATTTTCAATTATATTTATATTTCGCTTGATTTGTGTTATTTAAACTTTGAGATATTTTTATAATTGTGTTAAATTAATGTAAATATTTTGGTGTTTTTGAGGGTAAATTATTTACTCTAATTGTATAAAATCCTGGTAATTTACTATATATATATATATATATATATATATATATATATATATATATATATATTCAGATAGAATTATATAAGCATAAATATATATATTTAAAATAATTTGAAATATTTTTATTTACATAGTTTTGATAGAAAATTTTGGAAGCTAGAAAAATGTTTGAATCTACTATACTCTTGGAGAAATTTTCTAACTGAATTTTAATAAGGTTTAAAAAAAGTCAAATATTCCAAACTAACCTAATTGTTAGGCTGAGAATTTGTTTCTAAACTATTCTTAATTTTTTGGATAGTATCTCAATCAACCCCAATAAGTGGTATCAAAGAAAAGGTTGGTTTTGGCATCTTTGTTATTTTTATTTTTCAGAAGTTAGATTATTTCTTTGGGATGGACTAATAAAATAATTTGCTTGATATGATTAGATTGGAACATTTCCACTATTAAACTTGGAAAATAAAAAAGAATAATTTTTCATTATGAGGGACTTGCTTGAACAAATACTCAATGATTTGAACTTCCAAGGCATGAATGAGACCAAGTGGAAGAAATTAACTTACAAGTCATTTGCCACAATAAGACAATGGGTTGGAAAGACAACTTTGTTTCAATTATCATAAAATATGATGAAGTGTGGATAAAACCAGAATCAATATTTGAGAAAAATACATTTAGAAATAAGATCATAATAATTTATAATTAAACTCTTGGTTGAGATGCAGTATAAAGATGGATCTGATATGGATGATCACAAAAGCCTTTTTCAAGCAATGATCAATCAACTAATATCAATGAAAATAATATTAGATGATGAGGTTTAGCCATCTCTACTCCTTAAATTTCATGTTGAGAGTTGGAAAATACTCATAATCTTCTTAACTACCTTGCCTCTCTATAACATCCTTTTTATGATTATCATTACTAAATGTCTGTTTAGTGAAATTGTGAGATAGTAAGAAAAAGGGACTTGTCTAGATATTATCATGCTGAAAAAAAAACAAGAGAAGTACAATGAGTTCAAAACCCATGCTTGGGAAGAAAAGTTAGAGTTTTTTTTAAAGGAAAATCTATAGTAAAGTATTACTACTATAATCAAGTAGGAAACTTTAAAAGTAACCTTCCTAAGCGAAGTAAACACCAAGATGAGCATAAGAAATGAGATGGGGTTTGATGGGTGTCTGATGCTTTTGTTATAGAGGGTGATATTTCCTTTTAAAGTAGTGTTGAATTGTATGATAAAATTAATTAGGAAAGCTATTAGGTAGCATATTTGGATCCAACCCTGCATGTCATAAGGAACCCAAATTGATTTGTGATATTTTCTTCTGGGAACTATGTATTAATAAGGAAAGGTAAAGGAAGAACGTCAAGAATATTGGATATCAATGATGTTTATCTTGAGACAAACATAGGATACTAATTATTTCTTAAGGATGTATGATACATATTGGAGGTTTGAATGAACTAACTTGCTATCCATAGAGGCATTGGATAACTTAAGTCATATAAAAAATTTAAGTGAAAGCCAATGAAACTAATTTAAAAGATACTAACTATAGTGAGTGGTAGAAGGATAAATTCCTTATATATTTCCCAAGTTATGGCTAGATCAAATCAAGTAAACTGTAAATATTTAGTAGGAAAGTAATATTGACTCAGAGCTGAAGAGGTTTGGGTATGTTTGTGTGGATAATATACTTTCTATATGAAAGAAGTCCAAACTCACTATTCAAAGGTCACCTAGTGATGATAGGACAATTGGTATGACTAGAAAACATTATACTATTATGACATCTCCTTCGAGGATATCAAGGATGATTGAACTATATTGCTTAGATGTTTGTTTTGAGAGAAGTAGGAATGTCAAAAAATCCCTAATGATATGACTTTTATTTCAGTCAATCATAAGGATCATACTTATCAAGTGGGAGCTTATAAGTTGAAAGTAAATGATAACATTTTTACTCCTACTACTCTCTAGTATCAGTTGGATCAAGAAGGAGCTAATAGCTCAGAGTAAAAAGTAGAGTTTTAAGGATATTTAATTTCCAAAAAACTTTTTCTCATATGAGGTATAAGAAATAGTTATGTAGTCTTTGAAATATCTTGTGACTTACATTCACTAAACTCAAACTAAGAACATATCTCGTACTACCCACATAGGATAGAGTGGGATATTGTTGGGTCTATCTAGTTTTAGACAAACCAATATATATATTTTTTGTTGTTGTGTGGGTTATTTTCAACTTTTTGGTTTGTGTGTTGGTTTGTTTTAATTTTATAAATTAAATGCGACCTAGTGTTCTTATTTAAATTATGTGTATCAAAAAATTAAAACAATTATTTTTCGTTCTTATAAAAACCATTGAAATGAAGGGATACGAAACACACAAGACTCAAGCTGTAACAAAAAAAACAAGAGGGGAAGGGAAGCACGCACCACATGAAAAGTGCATTGTAACATTTCAGAAATCTAAATGGGACATTCCTATTTTGCAAGATTTGAGTGTGTCTGTGAATAGTGAGTCTGTGAAAATAAGAATCTTTCCTATCTTTGTTTTAATTGCATGACATGAAAATGGAATTCATTCCATTTTGTTTGTCCACGTGTGTGTATGAGAAGGGAGAAAACAAAGGAACTCATTTTGTTTTCTTATTTTTGTTTAAGTGTTTAACTTTTTATGGGTCTTTCATTAAAAACAAATATTATAGAACTTTTATAAGTCTCTATAATAATTTGAAAAAGGTATACTTTACTCTCATATTTTTCTATTTATTAGATTTGCCTGATTCATATAGGGTTGTGTCATATTCTTGTGAGGTTCATGAATACTTTATGTGGTGTTTGAGAGAAGAATTTTCATGCAATTGTATAATGTGCTCATGTTGTGTTTGTGTTGTGCTTGTGTTGTAATAGTGGTGTTCAAAATTATTCAAGAAAGGTAGATCCAATATTGAAACTCAATTCTTAAGGTATTTTCAATTACATTTATATTTTTCGTGATTTGTATTATTTGGGACTTTATGATATTTTTATAATTGTGTTTTATTGTGTAAATTTTGTATTCATTTTAGGAGTAGAATATTTAATGATGATGTATGAAATCATGGTGATTTATTATATATATATATATTCTAGTAGAATCATATTATTAGCGTAAATATATATATTTTGGACAATTTGAAATATACATATTTACTTAGTTTTGATAAAAAACTTTGCAAGTCCAAAACTTGTTTAAATACATTGTGCTTTTGGGTAAATTTCCCAACATAAATTTAAAAGTGTTTAAAAAGGTCAAAAATGATAAACAAACCTTATTGTTGGATTGAGAATTTGTTTTGAGACTATTCTTAGTTTTTTGGATAGTATCTTGGTTAGTCCCAACAAATATAAAGTTGGGTTAGTATTCAAAAGTTTTAGTCAAAACAAATACATTAATTTTGATGAGATATTTTTTCTCATAGTGAAGATTTGTACTATTTGAGTAATTATGAGTTTGGCAAGTAGTTTAAACTTCAAAATTAGTCAACTCAAAATGAAGATTGAATTTTTTCATTGTGACCTTAATGAGACTCTCTACATGGATCAACATGAGAGATTCATTATAAAAGGGAAGGAAATTCATATTAGAAAACTGAATAAGAGATTGTATGATCTTAAACAAATACATAAGATTTGGTGTTTGTTTATAAAGTCTTATAACTTTAAGTATATATCTTTGTGACTATTGTGTATTTCTTATTTTTCAATTGGGTGATGATAGACTTATACTTTTATTATATATAAATAATATGCTAATCTTGGCCATAATAGAGCATGTATTGATAGACTTAAGGGAGAGCTGAGAAATATTTTTTCTATGAAAGACTTGGGCCCTGTCAGATAGATCTTAGGGATGAGTGTTATGCATGATAAGTCTTCTAGGAAAATACATCGATAAAGTACTTAAGAGATTTTTCATGAAAGAGGCTGACATTCTCAACTCACTTAGCTAAATATTTTTAAGTTAAATACCAAATGAGAAAAGAAGAGGCATGAGTCATATCTTCTATACCTTAGTAGTTGGTAGTCACATCTCCTATTTATTCAATATTTTGAGTACCCTATAAACTCATAAACTAAAATTATTACTTGTCTTTGAACAATGAATCTCTCAAATCCTTTCCACCATATGAAATAGTATATATCAAGGATGAAGACAATTGAGTTTAAGTGTCATGATGTATGAGGTGTGGTATGATATTTATTCATCAAATAGTACAAATAAATTTTGGGTTCCGTCCCAAGCAATACTACTTTTAATGTCAGCTGCCAGACCCCCATAGGATATCCAACTTAGTCGGCAGCTTCAGCTTTCTACGCCAGCTTCTCCATATAATTTTTTTCTTCTACTTATCCTTTTGATTTCTTCATCAGTATCATGTAATTTATCAAAGTACCTCTTTTAGATTTTTCTACCATGGATACAATAACTTTAGAAGAGGTCATGATATCATTACCAATGGCTATTTTAGAAAATGTTGTGATTTTATGTGGAGTCATTATTTGTGGAAATGTTCTTTGGACCATATTAGTCATGACTTTGCCTCTTGCTATAACATTCTTCATTGTTTCGGTAGAAAAATTCATGAAATTGTCTATAGGAATGGCCTTCTCATTATTTTTCTTTAAATAGTCCAAATGTGTTATATCTTCATTGTCTTTCACTTTCCATCATGTTATTGATCAGTTAGAAGTTTTTAATTGATTGTACCTCTCTTGCAATATAAAGAATCTCTTCAACAACTTCACCAAATTATTAAATTAAAAATTATATTGCTTTTGCCTCTTTATTCACATATTCAGAGTAGTCTAAATTATGTCTTTCATAAGTCACGACTTCGAAGAATATCATGATTTCATAGTAATCTTTCTCTTCATTATCATCTCTATTGTTATCTTCAATAATTGCTGCATGTTTTTTTTGTATTGATCTTTTCTTCTTGTCCACCTCTTCTCTATAAAAATTTATAGATTCTGGTGGAATTAATTCCAAAATCATTTAAAAATTTTTCAAGTTTCTCTTCCATACATCCCACTCATTAATCTTTCATGTTATTAATTTTTTTTGTCTCTACAAGTAGTTCCAAAATGTAATCTTCAACTGAACATTATTTTGTCCAATACAAACATTCATCTTATAGTGTTTGTTCTAGATTCTAATAAAACATATCATCTTGATTTTTTAAGTAAGATGGATATTACGAATCTAATTCATTGTATGGTCAATAGTACCACTCATTGCCTTGACTTATATTCATCTATATAGTTTCAAAATTTCTGAGTTTAAAGATTTTAACTTGGTCCTAGAGCTCCACACTTCCACTCATGTAATGATGGCTACAAAATAGACAAAACATAAAGAAGGAAAACCAAAAAAGCACACTCACAATACAAATGCAATATAAATAATAAATAAAATAGTATTCACACAACTTGAAAGCAAACTATCCTTTTGGAGGGATAGTTATGTCAACTCAAGTTAATAAATCAAACTATTATAAGATAATCATTAGTAATAGTACAACATACTTATTACAACTTTGTGAATGTATCAAAACTCATAGTCATTTAACACGATCACAAAATTTAGTTGAGCAAGAATCTCTTAGCCAAATATATTGGTCCACAAATATATGGTCATATAGGAAACAAAGTAGATGTAAGTCCAAATATTAATCTCATTGGGATTGTTTGATAGTTTAGTCAATCAATGATAAGGTGATGAATGTATGAGTAGAATCGATGTACTTTGTTTTAGAGAATATTATTAGACTCAAGGGCTAGCACATGTACTTGTTCATGATGATGTTTTTTGGTATTTGGTTCATGTTGTGTATAGTTTATTGATGAATAGTAGATTAGGATGAAAATGCCTATTTGCCTTATTGATATACACGATGGCTATCATCTATTGGACTGTAACTATTATGGATTATCACTTCATAGTTGTCTCATCACTATGTTAATCCATGCAAGAGTCATTATCATGTCTACTCCTTTTATAAAATACATTAATTACCCTTGATGATTACTTCGAGTATGTGTTTCTATTCTCAAATTATCTCAATGACTTGAGATAATATGGTACTAAATTTGTTTGAGCTATCAACTTTGTGAGTATGATACTTATGATAATTAAATATACTTCTTCTCAGGAATTTTACTTATTGATACCATAAAAGCTAGAAAGATCCTTATGGCTATCACTACCATATGAGTCTCACTCACTTGCATGTGTTCCATGATATACCTATCAATATTCATCACGGCTAATACATAATTCACATATTATAATAAAACTTATAGGTAAAATATTATATCTAACCCCCATATTACTCCAATATTAGTTTCTCTAGATAATAGTACATAATGGATTGGTCTTTAACACATTCATGCTTTTAGTTTAGATGCGTCAAATGGGCTGGTCGAGTCGGCCAGCCCATTTTTTGATGGCCTAATCAAGCCACCATGATGTGCCTGGCATGGCATGGCTTGAGAAGTGCCGGCCCGACATAGCCCGTCGGCCCACCTTTTACTTGGTTTGGGCTAGGACGTACCTGGATTTGCTGGGTTGGGCTTGGGTGGGGCTATTTCGGGCCTTTTGGAATTGGGTCATGCCAAACTTCAAAGAAAATTTAAATTTAAATTTAAATTTCAATCCAAAAATAAATAAATAAATAATTAAATTAATAAAATAAAAAAATAAAATTACTATCACAACTCACAACTCATAACTAATAACTAAAAGCATACAAATTATAATATAACAAAGCAAGATCAATATTAAATTATTAAAAGATAAAAAACATTACATCAAAAATAAACTCATAAATATAAAGTATGAATCCCATAAGTAAGAGTATGAATAAACAAAGTACATAATAACAAAAAAAATAGCAAGCTCAAGCCTAAAAATCAAATGACAAAAATAAAAAAATAAATACAATCTAAAACTAATAAATCTCATCAGCATATGATGGTATCAATATCACTAGCATAAGCCATAGACAATACAGTAGGCTCAATCTCATTTAAGTTATCAATCATCATCAAAGTCCCACGAATCATCATCAACAACCAACTTCTCTACTCTTGCTGCAGTTGAAGCATGATCCTAGATGCACAAGCTCAAATCCTCCCAATCCTTCATGTATGATGATGACTGAATAATATTTGGTTGTAATCTTGATCTCCTATATGAAATTATATTCACTATAACAAAAAAAATAGACTTTGATGTTACACTCGACACCAAAATAGTTAGCATATTTCATGAAATCTTAGACAGCACAAGATAAGTGGACTCATATGATTTACACCACTATAAAATATCAAGATTCTTATTATTGATATGTGATAGGATTAAACAGTAATTGGTATCTAAGTACCGAGACAGCTTGCTCATATTTGATAGTCCACCCCATCACTTCCCCATCGCTAACTGAATGTAGAAGTTATTATCTTCGAATATGGTATCCATGTTCATATTTAGAGCCTCACTACTACCACCACCATACCTAGTATCGTAGTATATAAATAGCTTAGTCAACATCTCGTGAATGAACCATTCAAGTTAGTCTTCCTTGTTCATGCGCGAGGATATGTATGTTAAAACATTCTCTACCCCTTCCACCTTAATCTTAGGGTCCATGTAGGCAACCAGAAAATAAAGAGATAAAATGGTGGATCACTACTTTAAGTACTTAGTTTCCATCTCTACAATAATACGGCTAAATATCGAGTTATCTCTAAACTTTCTAAACATGCTACTAATATTGCATAAGTACCTGAGTGCAATGCAACTAGTAAGAGTATAAACTGATGAACACATGTTTGTCATGTCATAACAAATTTTTAGGAATTTTATAAATGAAATTTCTGTAGCCCAGTCAGTGTCATTAATAATAAGTTCTTCACTCTTACTATTAATGTAATTAGATATCATGTGTTCGTATTCAACACATGACTCAAACATCAGGTTTATATAATTCTAATGATGTTTTCTCTATGAAACATAAGTTATAAAATTAGGAAAAGTCATGACTAGAGTAAATACTCCATGTGACAAAAAGTTGCAATGACAAATAATGTCATGATTCAAAATTCTTGGAGTTTTGGCTCTGTTTCAAAATGTCATGGCTCTAGATTTTTTTCCATGAC
Organism: Sapria himalayana; assembly: GCA_029783825.1. Taxonomy (NCBI): domain Eukaryota; kingdom Viridiplantae; phylum Streptophyta; class Magnoliopsida; order Malpighiales; family Rafflesiaceae; genus Sapria; species Sapria himalayana. The sequence continues at coordinate 1,396,805 of JAREIK010000983.1, read as the reverse complement.
CATTAGTACCAGTAAGGTACTAAGATGTTGTGATGGGAAACTAATGTCGCAACCATTAAATGGTTTATAACTAGTGTGATTATGACACCAAGAAATTATCATGGTCACAATTATTATGTTGCATAATGAAATACTTTTATCAATTTAATGGTAGAGTGATGGCATATACACAATGTCAACTTTGTCCTTTTTTTTCATTTTTTTTTCGTTTTCTCATTCATATAACAATTCAGTTTGTGAATCTATCTTCTCATCCTCCTTTCTTTACCACCATAATCTCTAACCCTAATCATCTTTCATTATTAATTTAAGAGAGGAAATAGTAAATCAACTAGTTGTTTATTAATTTCTGTGTTTATATTATAAATTTGTATAGTTTTAAAAAGTTTAAATTTTATTAGTTATTTTTTAAATATTTTTATTTCTTTTTTAAATTTATAATTTATTTATAGATATGTTTTTAGAGATTTTTTTATATAATTAATAAATGTAGTGAAAAAAAATTTCATTTGAAATTATATTTATGTTGGATAATATAAAATATAATGATAATAAGGATAAATATGTAAAATATATCATTTTCAGTAATCAGTATTTATATTTATCAAACAATATATTTATATTCAGTATTTAATTAATAGTAATTTATAAAACGTAACAATTTATAAATATATTTATATTTATATTCAAACAATTTTTCAATACAAATGTAACAATTATAAAATTCAGTATTAATTTTTAGAACTTAATTTTTTTATTTTATAAAACGTACCTTTAGTTATCATATTTGATGGTTAAAAATACAGACTATTCTTAGTTTATGTTCCCAATTAGAGTGGTGGGTGATGCTCCTCTTTTTTTGGTTGCACGAAGATTCAGTATCAGTCCAACAGGTATCCTTCTCTGCGATATGAGATAAATGGTGACGTTGTCAACTGGCCAATTGTTACTTACCAGTTAACAGAGGGAAATTCAGATGCGACCGCGTGATTTGTCATAAGAAAAAGTGGTATCCATGACAAACCAATTTATAACCACGGTCCCACCTATCTTCAATTGAAAAGGAAAACTCAAAACTCCGCTTCCATGAACATATCTATCTGCTTTGGAAGCTCCGTTTTCAATGGCATCAAGGATCGTCTTCCCAATGTCAACGACCACGAGCGTTTTCGCCAAGGCGTCTTCAGTACACATACGAAGTCCGGAAAACCCTAATTCCCTTTCTTTCATGCATTCTTCATCCTCGCCTTTCTCTCAAAATGAATCGTCCATAAATTTCCTTCTATCCATATCGTCTTCATCTGTGCATATCTCATATCCACAAATTTCTTCTCTTACGCCCAATTCCGTATTCAATCCCAATTCCAAAGAAGGTCGTTTGGTATTGGACAAAGCTCCGATAAAAAAAATCAATGGCAAGATTTGTTTTCTGGGTGAACGGGACCCATCTGTGACCGTAGTTTTGTTGGGTTGGCTGGGTGCTCAGCAGAAACACTTGAAGAAATACGTAGAATGGTATAATTCAAGAGGGATTAACGCAGTAACTTTTGTTGTTGGAGTCAGGGAATTGCTCTGGTTTGATTTGGGTCGGATTGTGCAGAAGCATGTGAAGGAACTAGTTAATGGATTGGATTACTGGGTTTCAAAGAAGGAAGAAGATGGAAGAGAACGTTGTTTGATTTTCCACACGTTCAGCAATACTGGTTTGCTCGTGTCCGTCAATTTAATCTTACTTCTTTTGTTACTGCTTTTCGATTCCTTCATGAAACTTGGTTTCTGATCAATTTTTGTGCCCATTGATTTCTGTTGATAGTTATGCTTATATCCTTAAGATTTTTATGAAGAGAAGAAACGATCTGGAAGCAAAGATTAGAGGATGCGTGATTGATTCTGGAGGTGGAGAGCTGTTAAATCCAAAGGTTTATTTGATTATTGTTTTTAAAATATAATATTTATTAACTTGGTTGGAATATGAATGCTATTGTTCATGAAATAAGCTATTGATTACGTTTTACCCTAATAACCTACTTGAATCAGATCTAGAAGGATTAGCTAAAAACCAATCCTTTTCAACTACAACTTGTCTCAGTGGAAACTATGTCTTGGTTTCAGTATTGTGTTCAAAATTGTTTTCTTTCATATGTGTGGTTTTTTTTTTTGTATTTCTGATCCAGCAGTTTTTATTATTGCTTCTTGAATCACGCGGGAAAGCGGGGTGCAGCTATAAATGTAATTTTCTTCTGATCAGTTTTCTTCCATTTAGCAGGTTTGGGCTGCTGGATTTTCTGCTTCTCTTTTGAAGAAACAGAGCTCATCAGTTTTCCCAACTAGAGGAGGCATTAATGAATCAAAAACTCAAAATATGAACCCAGAAACGCAAGGAAAACTATCCTCAACAATTGAATCAGCACTCTTATCAGTACTGGAGAAGGTTTTTTCCATGATGTTGAAATTGCGTGATGTAGACCGGTAAGCCATTTTCAATCACACTCCAGTTTTTTTTTTTTTTTTTGGTATTTTAGCATTCTGGTTCATAAAACACAAAATATTTTTAAAAAATCAACTTAATTTTAAAGAATTAAAAAATCTCAACAACTCTGAAATTATTATTTTTGATGTAATGGAATTCACGAATCTCAATTTGTATTTCCAAAATTAAAAAAAGAAATTAAAATCTCATTTTGGGACTACTCAAACTTATGTTTTAAATTCTTAAGTTGCCTTTCCCTTAAATTGATTTTTGAAATTTTAAATATTTTTTAATCCTGCTAAAAAATAGTTTCGAACCATCATCTCCATCATGAACAAAATGCTCACCGTTATTTGCCACAAGCATCAAATCAAATAGCGAACAAACAATCACACACACACACACACACATATGTATAGAAGCACCCCCCGCCCCCCAACCCCACCGCAATATTTAATATATTTATTTATACACGTATAAATAAATATATTTATACATCTATATAAACTATAAACATATGTAAATATATATATTTCTTTATACACACACATGTATATATGCACATCTATAAACATATAAATTTACACACACACACACACACACGTGTGTGTGTACATACATATGAATATATATAATTATATATAAATGTCTATAAATAAATGTATAAATCTTATTAGTGGGGCTTCTCGGGAATCTTTCCAGATTAGGACTTTGACGACTTGGATTTGAAGTCGTTACTGAACTCTTCCCAAGCATTCATAGATGCGTTACTGAGGGATCCTGATCTTCTACTATCTCCTCCCTTGGATTCACTACATATAGGGTCTCTACATCTTCTTGGATTTCGTTCCCCCCGTCATAAAAAGATCACAACCAAGGAGGTCTGCAAATTTAACATCTAGTTGGTTCGTGAATGGCCGACTTTTAGTGCTTACTAATTTAGGAGTTCCTTTGTATTCGTATTCCCTGAACTGCGGTCAGTCTGGGTGAAATTCCGGGGCCTCGGGGCCATTCAACGAGGGAACCTCGGATATCCCGACATTGAGGTAAGCCCGATTGTCTTACTGATTCTGTTGCCGAACAATAATCCATTTATTTCACTAAATAGGTTGTATTTGGTCCCCTGAAGGCTCTACCTCCGAGATAAATAGGTCCCAGTAGCTACGAGATTCTCGTACTACCCTCTAAAGTAAGTCTTCTGCGGGCCTCTTCCTGATTGGCCCGGAGCGAATCCGGAAAGATTGCCTCAGTTCGGATTGTTCTCTGCAACTCGAGAACATGAAGTTGGAATCGCTAGTAATCGCGGATCAGCATGCCGCGGTGAATATGTACCCGGGCCTTGTACACACCGCCGCGCCGCGTCGGTCAAATGAGAAGGAAACAACAAAGCCTGATCTTTTTTTAATCGAGATTGCCTTGGCTTGGTGTTCTTTGAATGAGTCTCCCGCTGTTGGTACTTTAGTACGGGCAATAGGAAATGGTATTCTGCCACGTCATGGAAGTCCTTTCTTGCTTTATTTGGACAAACCTTTTAATGTAATTTTTTATCTTGGTCCGAGGGGGCTAAGACTTTCAAAGAGTATTCGTGCAAAGGTCTCGAACTATCCATTTAACGCTTCAATGCATTCGTAGATAGAATATGCCGGTGGTGAAAGGTAAGCAATTGACCGGTTCGAACCTCGCCATAAGAACCACCAGCGACAGATGTGAGCGTGTAGCTTCCCCTGCGCTCGATAGGAGAGTCCTGTGTGCTAAGTGCTGCCCTCTCTTAGTAGCGGGACATCTCCTTCCCCAACTTCTTTATGAAGATAATAGGTTGTACCCCTTCTGATCTAAGCTGAGCTATCAAGTCGTGCATTCCTTGCTAAATAGAGGATGCCTTGAGGAATATTCAACAACTGGAAATTCAATAGAAATAGTAGTAACTTCAATAACCTATAAACATACACACAAACACACCCACACAATATATATAGATATATATATATATATATGTTTATTTATACATTCAATATTTGATTTGATGCTTGTAATGGGAATGGTGGTGTGCATTCTATTCTTTGTGGTCTTGAGTTAGATTCTTTATTTCTCCAGGATATAAGAATATTCAAAATTCAACATTTAATTTTTAAAGGAAATGCAGTTTTCAAATTCAAAACATCTGATTGTGAATTTCATAAATGAGATTCAATTTTTTTTTTTAACTTTTGGGAATCAAAATCAGGTTAAAAAATTTCAGCTCATTAAAATTTAATTTTTTTGAGTTATATTGTATTTTTTTATTATAAAGTTCTTTTTTAAAAAAAAATACTAATATCCTTTTTTTTTTGGGGGCAATTAAATATTGTCCAACAAATTTTAAAAGTAACTTTCATAATTTAATTTGAGAAATCCCAATAAAAATGAAATTTGTGTTTTGATCCACAAATAAAATTATTAAAAAAAAATACAAAAAATATGCTAAAATATTAAATAATTTTCTTTTGGGGTAATAAAAATTAAAGTTTATTCTCCTTATTCGATATTACCAGATTTAAAAAATAAAAAAAATTATAAAAATTTATAAATTCTGGAAAACTATAAAACTAGCAGCATAGCTTCATAGGGCAACAATGTAGTTTGAATTCAAGACCATCTCAAAGTTGTGTGTCTATCGTTCAACTATAATCATCAAATCAAATAAGTAGCTAATATTTTAATATTTATATATACATAGGTATATATGAATATATAAATTAATGAGTGTATGTGTATGTGTGTGTGTGCGCTTGTGTATTTGTAAACAGGTAAATCTGTGTGTGTGTGTGTGTGTGTTCGCTACTTTTTCAATTTGAATATTGTGCATTGCTGTTTGAAGGCTGAAGCTGCACTTTTGAGGTAAAGGTGCTTGGTTCGAACTACATCTTTACTTTGGTTTGATATTGTTTCTTAATTTAAAAGCTTTTATTAATTTATATTATTTTTTTAATCCTTTAACGGGTAATGTTGCGGGCTTAGTTAGATTTTTGATTTATAGTGCATCAAAATATATTTATTTTATATTTTAGTTCATTTTTTTAATTAAAAAAAGTATTTTTATAAGTTCTGAGTTTACAAATACTCCTAATAAAAAGTATCCTCCCCTTAGACATATATGTTTATATGTTATTTTATAATTGCAAAAATTATACTTTTAAATGTTTTGAAAATATGTGCTATAGCTTTTGTATAAACATATGTATACAAAAATTGTTCTTGTATTTTGTGTATTTAGTATACATGTTTATACATGTCTATTATACATACATATATACTATACATGTTTTTTAATAGATGAATAAACATATATACTGATGTTTATTAACACCATTTTTGTTTATTAATATATTTATAAAACATATACTTATACATATACATCAATAAATGTATTCATTTATAAGTTTATACACATGAATATACATGTATATGTATACTTATAAATATATGTATTTTATAAGACTATTTGTCTACATGTATTTTTTGTTAAATTGAAATTTATAAACTATATATATATATATATATATATATATGTATATAACATTATTTTTGAAAAAAATATAATTTTTATTAATTTTTTAATAATGGTGTCAAGCACCAATGGTATTTTGTGAGTTTTACTTTGTAGGGGATCAAAAACTAAATAAAATTTATTATTATATACTTTGTAGGGGATCAAAAACACTTTTAATTTTCAGGCATAATTTTGCCTGAAAATATTTATGAATTAAATAATACCCTAAATAATACCCTAAATAATAAAATCTAATTTTTGGCCTGGAAAAAAAGCAAAATTGTATTTTTCAGAAATCATTGTTTTTGAAAATTAAAATGTTTCTTGACATTGTTTTTTGTTTTTGACAAGCTGTATTGTGCTGTTTTATTTTTTTTAAATTGTATATATGTGTGTGTGTGTGTGTATATATATATATATATATATATATATATTCATATCTTATACACACACACACAAACATATCACTCTGTCTCTCTCTTTCTATACATACATATATACATATACATACATACATACATATATATACATATATTATTTTATGTATGTATATATATATATATGTATATATATGTATATGTACGTGTATGTATATATATATATGTATATATATATATGTGTGTGTGTGTGTGTGTGTGTATATATCAATATGAATGTGTGTGTCAGGTTTTATATATATATATATATATATATATATATATATATATATATATATGTATTAGTTTATATTTAAGGGTATAAATGTTTTACTGCACTATTTACAAAATATTTGAAAAAAGAAATTTTGTTGAAAAAAATTTTTAAAAAATACATCAAATTGCATAATATTTGTATTTTGGTGCATTGGGGAATAAAAATCTAATTTTACCTCCTATTGAATTGTCAAATAAAAAAAATAATATTAAATTTATCATTATGATTTTTATTGACCTATAAACATACACACACACACACACAATTCTATGTATATATGTAGTTTTAAATATAAATATATATAAATATATAAATATATAAATATATAAATATATGAATATATAAATATATAAATATATAAACATATAAACACATGAACACATGAACATGTGAACATGTGAACATTTGAACATACACACATACACACATACACACATACACACACACACACACACACACACATACACACACACACACACACACACACATACACACACACACACACACATACACACACACACACACACACACACACACACACACACACACACACACACACACACACACACACACACACACACACACACACACTCATGCACACATCCACACACACACACACACTCATGCACACATCCACACACACATACACTCATCCACACACACATACACTCAAACACACACACACACACATAAATCTAATTTTACCTCCTATTGAATTGTTAAATAAAAAAAATAATATTAAATTTATCATTATGATTTTTATTGACCTATAAACACACACGCACACAAATTCTATGTATATATGTAGTTTTAAATATAAATATATATAAATATATAAATATATAAACATATAAACACATGAACACATGAACATACACACATACACACACACACACACACACACACACACACACACACACACACACACACACACACACACACACACACACTCATACACACATCCACACATGCACACATGCACACATCCACACATCCACACATGCACACATGCACACATCCACACATCCACACATCCACACATCCACACATCCACACATGCACACATCCACACATGCACACATGCACACATGCACACATGCACACATCCACACACGCACACACGCACACACGCACACACGCACACACGCACACACGCACACATCCACACATGCACACATGCACACATCCACACATGCACACATTCACACATCCACACATGCACACATCCACACATCCACACATGCACACATCCACACATGCACACATGCACACATCCACACATCCACACATGCACACATGCACACATGCACACATGCACACATTCACACGCACACACGCGCACACGCACACACGCACACACACACGCACACACGCACACATGCATGCATAAATATATAAATATAAATACACCTACACACATGCAGACACATTTATAATACAAGCCATGTGAATATGTAAATGTAAATACACACATATATGTATATATATATTTATATATTCACCAAATTTTGATTAAAAAAGTCTTGTTGATGTGATCCAAAGTCTAAAATTAAATTTAAATATTAACAAATGCAATCAATTTATATGAAGAAAAATAAATAAATCTTATTTTTATATTTATAAGTTTTTATAAAAACGTCCTAATATGATGATAGAAAATAATAAATTATATTAATTATTTCAATCACTTAAAATAACCAACGTCATTGTTTTTAGTCACGGATTAGTAACAATTTTTTTAATATATTGATTTATTAAGATAATTAATCAGTTCGTCTTTTTGGAGGACAAGTAGAATTATATGAATTTCTTATTTGTTGCAGAAAGTTAAACAAAATTGTTTCGATGCTCGAGAAGAACATGCCTTTATGCCCTCACCTGTACCTGTATAGCACAGCTGATAAAGTCGTTCCATTTCAGTCAATTGAATCGACTATAAGGAACCAAAGAAAAATGGGCAGAATAGTACTTTCCTGCAATTTTGATTTGTCTCCACACGTGGATCACCACCGTAATTTCCCTGATGATTATGCACAATTGCTTCGGGATTTTTTAATGAAGTGCTTCGCCGGAGCTAATGCTGAAGTGGCTTAAATTCAGTTGTTGCGTATTGTAACTTTTTAAACAATCTATAATTATATGTGTGCATTGAAACTATTGTATATGTACTTGTACATACATTTTTATTGTTGTATTTATAAATAATGTATGTAAATGCACATCCATGTATGCTGCTGTATTTATAAGTGTGCTGCTGAACATTTTATATGCACAGCAATATACATCTATGAACATGTACATACATACAACTATATACATGCATTTACATATATGTACATTATGCATTCTGAACGTGTATTCACACACATGCACACACGCGCACACATGCACACATGTGCACACACTCGCAGGCGCGCGCACACACAGACAGACAGACAACATAATATAAGTGTTTGTATGTGTGAACTACAATCTTAAGCAAATCTTAAAACAAGTACATGTATACTGCTGTATTTGTAAATATATGTACAAGTACATACATATATATTGACTATAAGAAATAAGCAAATTAGAAATGGGCAAATTTATTTATAATTATGTTGTAATTTGTAATAACTGATATGTGTGGGTATTTCTAATTAATATGATAGAATATTTTCGTTTATAAATATAGTAGCGTGACGGAATCAGATTCTTCATTTTTATTTCTAATTCAATACTATGATAGTGATGGAATAGAAATACTATTTATCATATTTAATTTCAACAACATGAATATATTTTATTTTTTGTGGTTTTTGTATGTTATTTATTATTTACAAATGCATACAGAAATTATATATCTAACAATTCAATTTTTTTTCTGCACATATATTATCCAATAACATCCACAAAAGATCTCTTAAAATATATAATCTACAATAATAAATATTAAAGGTCAACCATCCTCATTACACACATAACATTCAATAACAAGAACACAACAAAAAAAAAAAAAAACAAAACAAAGTTCCTTGCAAAATTGTCATAATTAACATAACAAACATATATGACTCATTATTGAAATGAGTTTCTATTTCATAGATTTGAATGAATCTTTTTCAAAATGTTAAAAAAGTGATGAAATCTCTGCCAACTTACACATAATTTTTTTATCTTCAAAATCTTATATTGTATTTCATCATCTCTTTTAAGTTCATTCTTTTATCTTTTTTATCTCTTCAATTTTCTTTTGTATCTCTTCATTCTTGTGTTGTATTTTTTTTTGTAAATTATTTTGAATTTCATGCATTTCCTTTCGTAATTGCTCATCAAAGAAATTATTGTAATTAGAATATGAAGAGCTCTAAATAGAAACTAGATAAAATATAGATACATGAGTACCATGATCATACACTCGTCATTTTTTTTGGCTCCACTCCAACAGCCTGAAGATAAATATGCACAATAGTCAACATCGATCTTTGAAGCCCCTGTATAATGACTTGTCAATTGAGAAGTAATGATAACTATTTTTCCATAGCTTTATACAAATATACAATACAATATAACTCATCAGTACTATATTCAAATAAAATTAAAGCCAACACATCAAACAATCAATAGCCTACTAAATATTAATATAAAAATGAATTGAGTCCTTATAATTAAGGAGTCCATATATAAAAATTCATCAGTATTATTAATAAAAAATAAGATACTTCACTTAGAAAATTAATTGTTGTGGTTGCAAAAAATTTAATTTTTTTATATTTTTTTCTTTTACATATTACATTTCACATAATACACTAAACGTAGAAAATGAGTAACTCAAATTAATATTATTTGATCACTTGTTTACAAATGATCTATCATTTATCATGTATATGCTTGAACACAACAAATGGTATTGGTGGTTGTCCCAACTCTGTCTCTTGAAAATAAATATTATTAATCAATGATGTACATGAAACATTATCATTAATTTAATATCGTTTGTATTCACGAAGTTAAAATCAAAATAATTTAGGAATGACACTATTACCAAATCCAAAAAATATCGGCAAGTCATTTTAGAGCCACTAATATGTTTGGAAGTTCTTGATCCTTACCTTTTTCTTATGATCAATAATTTTGTAATGTCATCTTGAACAAGGTTATGAATTCTTCACTATTTGAGTATTCCTACCATTTTATCCAAACATATAGAGGAGCACTATTTGATTTTGCATCTTTACCATATTTTTTTTTCTATATTTTTCAAACTTATCATTGTATCTGATATTAGTCACATGTTTCTATATATCCTTCATAGAGATCAACAAAGTATTATTCTATTTATATCTAAATAGTTTCTATTTTCACAATTAATATTTTAGGCCCATCATCTATCATAGGATTGATTGGATGAATTTCTTTAATATTTTCTTGAAAAGCAGGTACACGCAATTGTGTCAATATGACATATGTTTTAACAACTTTCACAACTGATCTAAGTTTTATTTTATAAATAACCCATAAGTTACCATCATTTCAACAACAACATATAATTTGTTCTACTTTCACCACAAGATTGAATGACTTATACTTATGATAATATTTTTTATTGTGCACATCTATAAGGTTGTATTGATGATGCATTCTAGTACCCAAATTTGGAATGAGATCAAACCATTCATACTTAAATAGAATTATTCTCTTAATAATTAAAGTTGATACTCTAAGTGTAGAATTTCAATTAATTGACCATAAAATTTAATATTAGATGTAGTAGAGATAGACTCCTTGGTGCACACATCACTGTTCATTATAACTCTATTTGAATCAAGTTTCAAAGTGTGAAATTTGTATCCATTTACATAATATATGAGATACTTATGTAAACTTCATAATGATCATTTTCCAAGATCTTTTATTTATCTATTAAATATATTTAATGATGAAAAATATACCTAAAAAAGATAAAAAATAAAATCAAACTTATATACCATGACATGCTATTTATTAGAAGTAAATATGATAAGTTATATATATTGATAAATTTCTCAAACCAAGATGTAAAAGTCCAGCTTAGCATCAATTACAATATCATCGATATGCAGTTCTCTTTACCTTAATTTCTTAGCATAAATTCTACAAAAATTAGATTGAAGTTATTATGATATATGTGTGGATAATAAGATACTCCTAGTCATCTAAAAAATATCTTGATTTTGCTCTACTATATGATCAACCTGCATAGGTGAAAATGTAAAAAGCATATCATCTTCTTCTGATCCATCCTCCATACCACAATTATTATTTGGTAATATTTTGTAATGTGAAGTATATACTCGTGGCTAAAAAATAGTGTGCATAAAATACCGAAGCTTATTTAACCAAGTAGGCATTGCATATAAATCCTTCAAATTTAGCTTTATTTCGAATATTTTTTAATTTTCTAAGATATCTAAAATACTTCTTAATTAGAATAATATTTATTTGTCAGATACATTTAAATCTTTAGATGACGAAATGAAAATTATATAACCTCTCAAATGGGTATATCCATCTATTTTGCACATGGCCTACTATCATGGATTCATAAGGTAAGTGGATCGGAAGATGTTTCATGAAGTCAATAAAACTAGGAGGAAAATCTATACTCAAGTATGCATAAAATTATGAGTATATCATTTTATAATTGCTCAAAGTCTTCATTTTTATGATATTACAAGTAAGATTCTTAAAAATAATACTTATTTCAATATAAGTTACTCAAATATTTCTTGGAAGTAATTCACAGAATACTATAAGTATTAGCTTCTGCATAAACACATGATAGTCATTATTTTTTATCCTAAAAAATTTATACTTTTTTATATCGGCACAGCTTCTCATGTTAAATGGATATCCATTAGGGAACTTGTGCTCTATCAGTCATTTTCACAAAGCTTCCTTTACATCCTTGCCAAGACTATAATAAGTCTTAGAGAATTTATTTGATGATTCATCCCTATTTAACTCTGCACACGAACATAACTATTTTAAATCTTTTATGATTTAGCATTATTTTTTGTTTTTCTTTCTACATTCATGATAGTAATTAAGAATTTATCAAAAAAATTATTCTCAAAATGCATCACATCTAATAAGTTCTAACTAATTAGATTGGTTTTTCAATAAGATAAATCCCAAAAGATACTTTGTTTCTTCCAATCATAGTGACAATTCTTTAAAATTTGCACATCAATGCAGTCAGCATCAATTTTAGTAATATTTTTGTAGCAATATCTTTCAATTACAACTAAGATTTTTGCATATGAGCTCAAAGGTGATGTACATTTTAAAACTATCTTCCCTTTCCTAAATAACTTTATATTCTCCCAAAATAAATATTCTATATGTAAGAACTTATGATAGTTATCAAACCAAGAAGTTTTTTCATCTTTGCTCAGAGAAAATATATTAAAGTTCTCCATACAATAAGGACAAGCTAATTTTTCTAGAGTGCTTCATCATGACAATATTGAATATACTAGAAAGTCAATCATAGTCTACATAAGTGTTGCTCACATTAAAAAATTTTCTTTTTAAATATATCATATGTTTCTACACCCAACTCCCCAAAATTTGTTAGCTACGTAATAAGGGATTGCAGGAAAACATCCAACTTGTCTTTCGGGCTTCTCGGATCAGGCATGATAACACACAAAAATTTATACTCATATTTCAATTAAATCAATGAGAGTAAATTATATGGTATACTAATCACTTTCCATGAAGAGTATTATTTTACTATTTGTCCAAATGGCTAAAATTCATCTATGCATAACCCTAATATAACATTTAGACTTTCAACTACAAAACATGGATAAATATAATAAAACTATTTTCAAGATGAAGAATTAGAACAATGTCGCATCATGACTACTTCAATAGTATAATTTTTGTGCCAACTCATGTCATTAACATTGAGTTCAGATGCAAATAATTTTTGTAAATGAGGAGTCAATGAGAAGTAATACATCTTCTTATAATAAACATTAGTTTTTTGTCTTTTAAATGTATTATGTCTTTTATACTGAAGATAATTATAAATATTTCAACCAATTACTTCACCATATTCACCCTAATATATCATGCAACCATTAATGCAATAATATATTTTTTTACAAGCAAACTCAAATCTAGCATTAACTTGTTTGTACTAAAAAAAGCTATCTATCATGACATTATTATTTGATAACAATCTAGATAAAACCTCACAAATTTTATCAAAATATATTTCTAAAAATGATATTTTACATTTAAATTTAACAGTCTGACCACCATAGATAACTTTGAGTGACTATAAGGATTACCTGGCCAAATCTTTTTTTCTGATTCTTTAGCATTTCATAAAATTCATTTGTTGCTATTTTTTGGAATATTGTTAATGACATCCAAATTGAAGAAAGGACCAATAACATGCTTTAATAAGACTTCACATGCATTGTTGGGATTGACATAGTTCATTGCAATATTTAAATCAACACT
>JAREIK010000983.1:1192616-1377616 GCA_029783825.1 Sapria himalayana | reverse complement strand
AGAAGAAGAATATAAAGAACAAGAAGAAGAAGAATCTGAAGAACAAAGAAGAAGAAGAAGAAGAGAAGATGATGATGATGATGATGAAGATGATTAGGATGATGAGAAAAGAATGAGAAGAAGATGATGAAGAATAAGATGATGAAAGAAGAAGAAGAACAAGAACAAGAACAAGAAGAAGACAAAGAAGAATAAGAGAAAGAAAAAAAGAAGAATAAGAGAAAGAAAAAAAGAAGGAGAAGAAAAAGAAGAAAAAAAAAAATAAGCTAAAAAAGAATCAGAGAAAAAAACAGAATAGGAAGAAGGTGAATAAGAAGAAGAAAGAAGAAGAATATAGACAAAAATATAAAGAAGAATAAGTATAAGAAGGAAGAAGAAGAAGAAGAAAGAAGAAGAAGAAATAAGAAGAAGAAGAAGAAGAATAAGAAGAAGAAAGAAGAAGAAAAAGAATAAGAAGAAGAAGAAGTAGTAAAAGAAGATAGAAAAAGAAGAATACGAAAGAACAAGAATAAGAAGAAGAAAATGAGTTAGAAGAAGAATAATAATAATAATAAGAAAATGAAGAAAAAAAGAAAGAAGAAGAACAAAACAAAATAAGAAGAAGATGATTAAGAAGAACAAGAAAAATATGAAAAAGTAAAAAATGAAGAAGAAAAAAACAAAAAAGAAGATGGTCAAAAAGAAGAAGAAGAAGAAATATAAGAAAGTAGAAGAATAAGAAGAAAAAGAAGAACAAAGAAGAAGAAGAATAATAAATAGAAGAAAGTAGAAGAATAAGAAGAAAAAGAAGAACAAAGAAGAAGAACAAGAAGAAGAAGAAGAAAAAATGACAATAAAAGAAGAATGAGAAGATAAGGATGCTGATGAAGATGAAGAAAGAAGAAGAAGTAGTAGAAGAAAAAGAAAATAAGAAGAAGAAGAAGAAGAAAGATAAGAAAAAGAATAAGAAGATGAAGAAGTAAGAAGAATAAGAAAGAAGAAGAATAAAAAGAATAAGAAGTTGAATGAATAAGAAGAATAAGTAGTAGAAGCAGAATAATTAGAGGAAGAAGTAGAAGAAGAAGAAGAAGCAGAAAGAAAAAATAGAAGAAGAAAGATTAAGAAGGATATGAAGAAAAAAAAGAAGTAGAAAAAGAATAAGAAGGATAAGAAGAAGAATAAGAAGAATATGATGATGATAATGAAAGAAGAATAATATGATGAAAAATAAAAATAATAAACAAGAAGAACAAAAACAACAAGATGAAGAAAAATAAGAAAGATGAATAAAAAGTAGAAGAAGAAGATGATGATGATGATGAAATAAGACAAAAAAGAAGAAGAATAATAATAATAAAACGACGAACAATAATAAGAAGAAGAAGATGAAGAAGAAGAAGAAAGAAGAAGAAGAAGAAGAAGAAAAAAAAGAAATAAAAAGAAGAAGAAGAAGAACATAAATAAGTATAAAGAAGAAGAAGAAAATGATTATGATGATGAAGAAGTAGAATAATAGGTTGAACAAGAAAAAGAAAGAAGAAGAATAAGAAGAAGAAGAACAATAACGAAAAAGAAGAATAAAAATGAGAATAAAAAGAAGAAGATGTAGAAGAAGCAGAAGAAGAAAGAACAACAAGAAAAAGAAGAATAAGAAGATAAATAAAAAAGATGAAGAAGAAGATAAATAAAAAAGAAGAAGAAGAAGTAGTAGTAGTAGAAAATAGAAGAAGAAAGAAGAGAAGAAGAATTAATAGAATAAATCATAAGAAGAAGAAGATCAATTAGAAGAAGAAGAAAGGGTAAAAAGCTAAAGAAGAAGAAGAAGTGGAAAAAGAAGAAGAAGAAAAAAAAAAAAGAAGTGGAAGAAGTAGAAAAAGAAGAAGTATAAGAAAAAGCTAAAAAAAATAAGAAGAAGACAAAGAAGAAGAAGAAGAAACAAAGAAGAAGAAGAAGAAGAAGAAAAAGAAGAAAAAAAAAATATGATGAAAATGAAGAAAAAGATGAAATTAGCAATAGAAGAATAAAAAGGAGAAGAAGAAATAAGAAAAAAAAGAAATAAGAAATACAAGAAGAAAAGAAGAAACATAAATAATAAGAAGAAAAAGAAAAAAAGAATAAAAAAGTAGTAGAAGAAGAAAAAATAAAAATAAGAAAAAGAAGAAGAAAAAGAAGAAGAAGAAGAAGAAGAAGAAGAAATGAGAAGGAGATTAAGAAAAAGAATAATAACAAAAATAAGAAAAATAATAATAATAATACTAAAAATAATAACAAGAAGAAAGAAGAAGAATAAGAAGGAAATGAAGAAGAAGAAAAAGAAGATGAAGAAGAATAAGAAAATATAATAAGAAGATAAAGTAGAAGAATTAGTAGAAGATGAAACAAGAACTAGAAGAACAAGAAAAAGAAGACAAAGAATAAAAAAGAAGAATAAGAACAAAGAAGAATAATATGAAGTAAAATAGAAGAAGAAAGAAGAATAAGAAGAAAGAAGAATAAGAAGAAAGAAGAAGAAGAAGGAGAAGGAAGAAAATATAAAGAATTAGAAAAATAAGAATTCGAAGAAGAAGAAAGAAGAAGAAGAAGATAAAGAAAAAAAAAGAAGATGAATAATACAAAGAAGAAGTAAAAGAAGAAGAATAAAAAGAAGAAGAATAAGAATAAGATAAATAAGAAGAAAATGAAGACTGAGAAGTAGAAAAATAAGAACAAGAAGTCAAAGAAAAAGCAGAAGAAAAAAAATATGAAAAAAAGAAGATGCACTAAGTAGATTTAGAAGAAGAAGAAGAAGAACTAGAAAAAGAAGTAGAAGAAGAAGTTGAAGAAGAAGTAGTATAAGAATAAGAAGAAGAAGAAAGAAGTATAAAAGGGAAAAAGAATAAAAAAAATAAAAAAAGAAGAACAATTAGAAAAAAAAGAATAACACAAAAGATAAGAAAAAAAAATGAAAGTAGAAGATGAAGAAAAAAATACGAAAAAGAACAAAATAAAAAAGAACAAGAAGAACACGAAAAAGAAAATGAAGAAGAAGAAGATGAAGAAGAAGAAGAAAGAAGAAGAAGAAGAAGTATAAGAAGAAGAAAAAAAAAGTAGAAGAAGAACAATAACAAAAAAGATAAAGAAGAACAATCAGAAGAATAATAAGAACAAGAGAAGAAGAAGAAGAATAAGAAGAAGAATAATAATAAAGGAGAAGAAGAAGAAGAAGAATAAGATATACAAGAAGAAGAATAAAGAAGAACAAGAAGAAGAAGATGATGATGAAGAAAAACATATATAATAATAATAATAAATAATAATAAGATGTACAAGAAAAAGAAGAAAGAAGAAGAATAAAAAGAAGAATAAGAAGAAGTAGTTGAAGTACAAGAAGAAGAAGAAAAAAGAAGAAAAAGGAAAAGAACAAGAAGAAGAAGAAAAATAAGAAGAAGAATAATAATAATATTAACAATAGAAGAAGCAGAATAAGAGGAAAAACATGAATAAGAAGAAGAAAAAGAATATTAACAAAAGAAGAACCATGATAAGAAGAAAAATAGTAATAAAGAGGAGAAGAAGTAAAAGAAAGAAGAAGAAAAAGAAAGAAGAAAAAGAAAGAAGAAAAAGAAAGAATAAAAATAAGAAAAATAAAAGAAGAATAAGGAAAAGAAGAAGAATAAGAAAAAGAAAAAGAAGGAAATGAAAGAAGAAGAAGAAAAAAAATAAGAATAAGAAGTAAAAGAAAAAAAAGAAGAAAAAATAGAAAGTAGAAGAATAACAACAACAAAATGATAACGAAGCAGAATAAGAATAAGAAGAAGAAGTAAAAGATGAAGAAAGAAGAAAATGAAGAAAAAGATGAAGAAAAAGAAAAATAAGAAAGAAGAACACGAAAAAAGAAGAAAGAAGAAGAATAACAATAAGTTCAATAAGAAGAAATAAGAAGAAGTAGAAAATGAAAAAAGTACAAGAAGAAGAAGAAAGAAGAAAAAAAAGTAGAAGAAGAACAATAACAAGAGCAAGGAGAAGAAGAAGAAGAATAGGGGGGTGATGAACAAGAATGAGAAGATAACAAAAAAGATGAAGAACAGGAAGAGGGATAAGAAGAAGAAGAAGAAGAAAAATAATGAAAAAGAAGAAGAAGAATAATAATAAAGAAAGAAAAAGAAGAAGGAGAATAAAAAAAAGAAGAAAGAAAGAAAAAGAAGAATAAAAAGAAGAATAAGAATAAAGAATAACAAGAAGAAGAAAGAATAACAAAAAGAAGAAAGATGAAGAATACGAAGAATTAGAAGAAGTAGAAGTACAAGAAGAAGAATGAACTAGAAAAAGAAAAAAAAAATAACTTCAAGAAGAAGAACAAAAAGAAGAAAAAGTATAAGAAGAACAAGAAGAAGAAGAAGATAAAAAAAAGAAGAAACAACGAAAAAGAAGAAGAAGAATAATAAGAAAATGAAAGAAGAACAAAAATAAGAAGAAAGAAGAAGAAGAAGAAGAAGATAAAAAAAGAAGAAAGAATGAAAAAGAAGAAGAATAATAAGATAAAGAAGAAAATGAAAGAAGAACAAAAATAAGAAGAAAGAAGAAGAAGAAGACGAAGTAGAAGAAGAAAGAAGAAGAAAAAGAAAAAGAAAAACAAGTACAAGAAGAAGAAGAAAGAAGAATAAAAAGTAGAATATGAACAAGAAAAAGAAGACGAAGAAGAAAAAGATGATGAAGATGAAGAATAGGAAAAGTAATAAGAATAATAAGAAGAAAAATACAAAAGAATAAGAAGAATAAGAAGAAGAAGAAGAATAAGAAGAAGAAGAAGTAAAATAAAGAAAGAAGAAGAAGAAGAAGAAAAAGAAGAAAAAGAAGAAAAAAAAGAAGAATAATAAAAAAAGAAGAAGAAGAATAATAATAATAAATAGAATAAGAATAAGAAGAAGAAGAAGAAAAATAAAAATAAGAAGAAGAAGAAGAAGAAGAAGAAGAATATATAAAAGAAGAGGAAGAAAATAAGATTAATAAAGAAGATAAAGAAGAAGAAGAAAAGTAGAAGAAGAAGAAGTAGTAGTAGAAGTAGATAATAAAAAAGATGTAGTAGTAGTTGTACTTGAAGAAGAAGTTAAATAAAATAAGAAGAAAAAGAGAAAGTAGAAGAAGAAGTAGCAGAATAAGAAGCGAAGAATAAGAATAAAAAAGAAGAATAATAATAATAAAGAAGAAGAAGAAGAAGACGAAGAAGAAAGAAAAGAAGAAGTAATAATAGAATATGAAGAATAATAAAAATAATAATTTAAATAAAAAGAAGAAAAAAGAAGAAGAATAATAATAAAAAGAAGAAGAAGAAGAAAATGCAAGAAGAAAAAAAAGAAAAAAAAGAAGATAGGAAGAAGAATACGAAAAAGAAGATAGAATAATAAGAAGAAAAAAGAAGAAGAAGAAAGAAAAAGAAGAAGTATAAGAAAGTAGTAGAAAAAAAAAGAAAATGATGATGATGATTATGATGAGAAAAGAAAAAGAAGACAATGTAAAGATGAAGAATATAAAAGAATAACAAGAATACAAAGAACAAGAAGAAGAAGAAGAAGGAGGAGGAGGAGGAGAAGAAAGTAGAAGAAGAAAGAAGAAGAAGAAAGAAGAAGAAGAAAGAAGAAGAAATAAATAAGAAGAAAGAAATAAGAAGAAGAAGAAATAAATAAGAAGAAGAAAGAAGAAGAAGAAGAAAAAGTAGAAGAAGAAGAAGAAGAAGAAGAAGAAGAAGAAGAATAAGAAGAAATAAGAAAAAGAAGAAAAATAAGAATAATAGAAAGAAAAACAAAAAGAAAGAAAAAGAAGGAGTAGAAAAAGAAAGAAGAAAAAGAAGAATGAGTTGAAAAAGAAAGAAGAAGAAGAAGTAGTATTAGTAGAACAAGAAAGAAGATGAAAGAAGAAGAATAATAAGTAAAATTTGATCAAGAATGAAAATAACAAGAAGAATAAGAAGAATAAGAATAAGAAAGAAGAAGACATAAGAAGGAGAATAAGAAGAAAAAAAAAGAAAAAGAAGAAGAATTAAAAGATTGAAAAAGAAGAAGAAGAATAAGAAGAAAGGAGGAGGAGGAGAAGAAAAAGAAAATAAGAACCAGAAGAATAAGATGCAGAAGAAGAAAGAAGAAAAAGATGTATAAGAAGAAGAAGAAGAAAAAGTAGAATGAGAATAAGATAAAGATGAAGAAAATAAATAAGAACAAAAAGAAGAAGAACAAGAAGTAGAAAAAAAGAATAAGATGAATAAGAAGAAGAAGAAGAAGCTGACGAAGAAGTAGAGAATAAAGAAAATAGAATAGGTAGAAGAATAAAGAAGAAGTAGAAGAAAAAAAAAGAAGAAGAAAAAGATAGAGGAAGAAGAAGTAGTAATAGTAGACAAACAAGAAAAAATAATATGAAGAAGAAGAAAGAAAATGAAAAAAAAAGAAAAATAATAGAAGAAGACGAAATAATAGAAAGAAGAAGAAGAAATAAAAAAAAATAAAAAACAAAAAGAAAGAACAAGAAGAAGAAGTAGAATAAGAAAGTAGAAGAGGAATAAAAAAAGATATAAAGAAGAAGATTAAGTTGAATAAAAAAGAATAAAAAAGAAAAAGTAGAAGAAATAAAAAGTAGAATAAAAAGAACTAAAAGAAGAAAGAAGAACAAAAACAAGAAGTAAAAGAAGAAAGAAAAAGAATATAAAGAAGAAGATAAATATGAAAGAATAAGAAGAATAAGAAGTAGGACAAGAAGAAGTATAAGAAGAAGAAAAAAAAAAGATGCAGAAATAGAAAAAAAAAAGTAGAAGAAATAGAAGAAGTTTAAGAAGTAGCAGAAGAAGTACTACAAAAAATGGCCAAATAGCTAAGAAAATTTTTCTAGCTATATTAAGAAATTTCATAGATAAAATAGAATAAAAACTGATTTAAGATGGAAATAATACAAAGTTAAAATGCCCTTCACAAACAATTAACCAGAAAAATTTTTTCCCTAGCAAATTTATGAACGATGGAAATTCTCTAGCTATTTATATATTTTTCATTGCTACTTTAGGTCATAATTCAGTTAATAATTAATAATTTTCGACTAAATATATATGTAAAATTTACTAGCTAAATTAGCTTGGGAGAATTGTTATTTTCATTAAATTCTAAGAAAATAACTACAACAATATTGTTTTCATTAATAATGAATATAAACATATACTAAACATAATTTTTTTAATTAACCATATGTCAAAGAAGTATAGAAATTTATTCGATACAATATTGTCAATAGTAAAAAACAAAATAACATAGGTATATAATCATCTAAAATAAAAGCATCATCCTCATCATTAGTTGGTTGATTTGTGTTGGGCTCTCATGCGTGGATACTCTACTGGAACTTAGTGTGCTATTTGTCTCGTCAAGACCACTAACTGTGACTCCATATATACATCATCTACTATTACATTGCATTCTTCATTTCTTTAATCACATCATTCACTTCTTTTATTTCCTATATTTCTTTCTTTAAAGGAGTTATTTGAAGATCCATAGAACCCTCAACTGGCTGAGAAGTAGCTGTCATACGTTCTTCCATTAGTTCTTGTGATAAAATAAAAAAACTATGCAGATATAATAAATTATATATAATATTTTCATTCCACACTTAACTTTCAACATTTACTATAGTAGTTAAATAGTGATGGAACCACCAAAGTAGTGGCTACTTTCATTATAATTATATAGTTTTTACTCGCTTGATTCTACATGGAAAATCACTCTCTTTGATACATATAAAAAAAGAACCCAATGAACACAACCCACATGTTGCACACACTGGACCATGGCTACATCTAACACACACACGGTGTGCATCCATGACACCACATCTCATGGCATCGATGCTCATTGGACCATGCATCCACTAAAACTAAGCCATATGCCGGCTCATGTGCATCACACGTCATCATTGGTATTGGCGCGTGGTGTGCCATGGCGCATGGACCATCTAGGCAGTTTCAAAATGATGTGGCAGGCAATCATACTTTCAGAAGGATCAAAAGTAATTAATCAAATAGTTGGAACATTCTTACCCATAGTTTTTGTCCCTTCCTCCATTTGTAGAGTGCGTATGCTCTTTCCATTTATTTAAGAAGGATGAAAATATTATCAAAGGTTTTGATTGTGATGGAGTTGAATCGGCCCTTGTGTCTCCCATAATGGTTCAAACTTCCACGGTCATATAATGACCATGGAAGTGAGACTGATTATCAAAAAGTAAATCTTTAGTAAACTACAATTAATGGGAACAAAATAATTCTTAAAAAAAATAATTATTTATTTTATGAACATTCTACAATTTTTGATACATCACATTTGCAATGGGATAAGAATAAATCAACATTCTACATTAGTATTCCTTTTAAGATGTGACATTAAAAAAAGAGGGGGCCATCCTCACCACTAGCTGCTACTTTAAAAAAAGGCTTTTACTAGTTAAATGAAATCATGAATATTTGGTTTACTAGCAAAAAATGTAGTAGTGCTTAGAATGAGAAGAGGGGGCACAACACGTCAAGAATGGGCGTTGGTAGCCACCTATATTTAAAAGTGTGTGAACATAAGTAGCATCGCTAACATAAAAAATGTGAACATACCCACCAGCTAGGGCACTCCTAATGCCGTGCAATAGTAGGAGAACATATGGCAGCCTAATCTCTGCCCAGTAATACAAGCCGAGCATGCCGGTGTAGTGTATGAGTGGAACAAAGTTACTAGCATACCACGTCACCAACAAGGCAGTTTCCGAGAGCATGCCCATTATGGGATGGAACCAGAAGATATGAGGCAAGTCCTTGTTCTTCACAATTTCGATGTAAGCAAATTAGTAGTAGACCATGGAGAACCATGCCAGAAACCTCGTGATTGCCCCATAAATGAAGTAGATCACATTCCCAAACAACTCATAGCATTCCGTGAAGGGGTGAATATAATACCCCGCATCTGACATTTGGAGAGCAATTAGATACGAAACACATGCCAGTTTTCTCCACCACCACTCTGGTTTCTTCCTCTATACTGGATACCAGAAACTGATGAACTTGTCTTTGTATGAACACTCACACCGCATACCTCTATCTCCTTTACCATAATGATCATAATAATAATTACATAAATTGACATAACAATGTATTTGTCTCTACCAATTTATGATAATATATGTGTGTGTTAATAATGTATGATCTACACACACACACACACACTCACACTCACACACACACACACACTCACACACGCACACACACAAAAACACACAAGTCATACATTAGTGAGAGAAAATATTTTCATCCAATAATGATAGATCTCATGTTATAAACTTATCAAATGCAAGCTCCCTGATTTTCAAAGAAAAGATTGTCAAAATATTAATCGAAATATTAATATTTCACATAAGACAGATATCACATTAAGCATAAGACAAAGTTTATTTTCTCTAAAAATTTATATTTAATACTAATACCATACAAAAAACAAGCAAAAAAAAAAATAACATAATAAAATCAAACAATAAAAATGTATAAATGCTAAGACCTTATATAAAAAAAGACTAGTCAAATTAGGATATTTCATGAGTTGATTCATGGTTGTTCCCTTTCATTGTACATAAATACAAAAATAAAATAAAACATAATATTTTAAACAATGACAAAATGCGATGTAACCTTCCTAATCCAAAAATATAACACATTTCAAATAATTTATAAATGAATTATAAAGCTAATTTTAGCATACATTTTTATTATCTTGTATGGAATTATTGATGTCATTATAAGGATTTCTAACAATGGAGGTAATTATAATTGAATTTAATTATTTCATATCAATGGAGGATTTTTTAGTCATATTCTTAACTTGGAGATTTTATCACACAAAAAATCCCTTAAAATTAATCCAATACACATGAAGAACTTGAACACCTTCAAAAAAAAAAGACTATAAACCTCAAAAACAAACATAAAAATAATTTTCACTTCATTGTTTTCATTATGTTTTTTTTCATTAAACTATCCAACTAATTAGATCAAAGACATCCAAACCAAAAAGATATGCTAGAATCCTAATTGTATCATATATTTTTATAATTAAGGAAGTTCAATTCAAGAACTTAATAACTACCATTTACCATGTAATGACATAAATTCAACTATTATTTATGTTTTAATATGTTTTAATGATGAAAGTTTGCCATCTAATAATTTTCATTAACTCTTCAAGTGTCACCTCAAATCAGTTGAAAGACATAATAACATTGGTACAAGTCAAGGAAGAAGGAAATATGTATTAATGAGATAGCTCCTCTATGTCACTTTTTGATTTAGTCTTCCTATATGCAATTCCTAAATGCATATCCCTAATTTTTATGGCTATGTTTATCATCAAAATAATTTATCAAAATAAATTTTCATCAAAACATAGATAATAGTTGAACTTCCATCATTATATGGTAGATACTAGTTATTAAATTCTTGAATTGAACTTACATCATCATAACAATATATCATACGGGCAGAAGTCTGGCATATTATTTTAGTTTGTAAAAATTATTAAGTGGTGATTCATAAAAGCTAAACCAAATTATTCCAATTCAAAAATATTTCAAAATTAGTTTAGTTGATAGTGAGGATTGTATTCAGCAAAAAGAGATTCAAGTAGTGATTATCACTTACAAATAACATGAATAATGTTATGGGCCAAGACACGTGACTACATCTGGTTGTCGATGTATGAAAATCTATTGAACTATCAAGTTCCATAAATGAAATAAAATTGAAAAAAATTACAATGATAGATTTCTTGATGATGTAAAGAAAATTGGGCAATCCAACAGAGCAACAATTTTTTATGAATGATGCTTTCAAGACAAACAACCTGAAGGGGAAGTTTAGCTTTGTTGAACAATGATGCAAGGCAACCTAGGTAACTTCAACGATGAACATAAACCTTGTTACATGATATGATTGAATGGCATGAATTACTTGACATATGCAATAAATGATGATTGGACGAAAAATGATGTGTGAACAATTAATGAAGCTGCAAAGGTCATGTTTACATCTATCTAGCTATAAATTCATCGATTGGCATGCCATATAGAAAATCATATATCAAATTATGATAGTCAAGCATGGAATCATGGATTAATACATACAGACATGGAATGGGGTTGAAGATTATGGAAGCACTCATCCTCACCTCTGGACTAGTTGTTATCTCCATCAAACTGGTAGTGGTGACCTGCAATGCTCATGACCTTGTGCACAAAAAAAATCCTAGGCGAGTTTTAGGTTTTTATGCTCACGACTTGCTCACGGCTTATGCTCACGACTTGCTCACGGCCTAGTGCACAAATTGTATTCATCATAGTTCCTCTCCTGAAAGGAACTGTGATGAACACAAGTGAGTTTTAGGTTTTTATTTTTAACGATAAAAATAATATATATATATTATGGTTATAACTTTTTATAAATTCAATATATTTTTATGAATATAATATGAAATAAATTTATTGGCATAAAATTTCATATTATTTGATATATTTTATAATTTATAAAAATCCTAAATTAACATAAAGTGAGATGAATATCATAAAAAATATATATTTATAATTTTAATCAAATTGGAATATAAAAAGCTAATATTAAAGAGCTTACTCAATGGTTTAATTCTTATAAGTTTCAGTAGGGGCAAAAATAAAACTTGAATTCAAATCAATTCTAGGTCAGTTTGGCAGTACTTTTCAAAAATGTTAATAAGGCTAAAAATTATTTTAATTTTTTTTAGGACAAAAACATATCATTAGTAATATTTTAAAATTTTTTTTTGAAACTCTAATAAAACATTCGAAGTGTTTTTTTAATAAACTTTTGGAGCTATTTTTTTTTATAATACATAGGGCCTGTTTGATAAAACTGAAAAAATTAAGTGTTGAAAAATAAGTACTAAAAAATAAATACTGAAAAATTAAGACTGAATTTTATAAGTGTTAAATTTGTATTGAAAAATTGTTTGATAAATTACTGTTAATTGAATGCTGAATATTAATATATTGTTTGATAACTGTAAATACTGAATAGTGAAATTAATGTATTTTATATATTTACTCTTATTATCATTGTATTAGATATTATCAAACATAAAGAGAATTTCTAATAAAATATTTTTTCACTATAATTATTAATTATAAAAAAAATAAAATTTTTAAAAACATATCCATAAATAAATTATAAATTCAAAAAAGAAATAAAAATGTTTAAAAAATAACCAATAAAATCTAAACACTTTAAAACTGTCCAAATTTTTAATGCACAAATAAAAAATAATAAATAACTAGTTGATTTGCTATTTCCTCTCTTAAATTAATCATGAAAGAGGGTTAGAGTTTATGGTGGCGAAGAAAGGAGGAGGAGAAGATAAATTTACAAACTGAACTGTAGGTTAAATGAGAAAACGAAAAAAAAATAAAAAAAAACGACAAAATAGTCATTTAAAAAAATGTTTTTAATTTTCAACCTTCAACATCAAATAGGTCTCTACCTACTTAAAATTTTCAATGAATTTTCACTTAAAATTTAAATTTTCAGCTCCCAACATTTTTTTATCAAACGCACTTAAAATTTCAAACCATTGAAAATTAAAATTTTCAATGGTTTTAAAATTTTAAGTTCATTATCTAGAGCCAAATTATTTTAACTAAGGGAAGGCAATTAAAATTATATAGTGGTATGAATTATAGTTAATATAAATAATAGTACAAAATAATTTATATTGGGAGCCCAATATCTTATTTATGCCAAGATTCCTTTCGTAGCCTTATTTAGAGCCAAAAAAATGTTTTAAAGTTTATTATTTATTTAAAATATGTATGTGTATATAATCAAAATAATTATTTTGATTTGAATCAAATTATTTAATTTTATTATTAAACTAAATTAACAAATTCATATTAAATTAATTTTATTTATATATAATATTGAATTTTTTTAATAATAAATCTATTTTAAATATTAAATTATAAAATAAACTATTTCATAATAAATATGTGATATTTCATTTTATGAAGTGGTTTGATTTTTATTTATTTAAAGACATAAGTTTGGATAACACTAGACATTATAGAATCTTCATATTTCTAACATTTTTTTGTAACAGGGACTACGAGAGAATACCTTGCCATTGTTAGTGACCTTGAGGTGTCATGTTGTTGCAAAGATGCATAAATTATACTTGAAAATATAAAGTAACTTAATCCTATGAATATTATCAACTTGTATAATTTTTATTTCCTGATTCTTGAGTAGTGAAATCAAATTTCTAATTTTGAGTGTACTAAAATATAAATATTTTATATTTTATTATAATTTTTCTTGAATATTAAAAATTTTGGACCTTTTAAATGAATATTTTTTGATGGGTGCACCAAAACATAATTCAGCTTAAATATTTTTGTTTCATATCCCAAAATGTTAAGAAAAATGAACCCAAATCACATTCATTTTTATTTTGGGGCCCTTAATGATAATTTTTTAAAAGTGTTAGTTTAGGTTATTGCTTAGAAAATATTTGCAACAAAAGACTTTTTTTTTTTTTAAATTAGTCAATAAGGTACCAAAACATAAAATAATGTATAGTAAAAAATAATTTTTTAGTACATTATTTTCTAATTTTTTACTATGTTACGCATAAACATTGAGCATAATGTGTTTTGGGTAAATAATATGTATTGTGTTTCATTGTAACATGTTTATTATCTTCAAAAACAATAAATGTTTTTCTTATTTTTTTTAATGATACTTGTCAATTTTGGTTTCAGATTCTAGGCTCTGAAAAAGGAACTAAAATCAAGTATTTAGGTAAATTAAGTTACGGTACATCCATCAAAAAATATATATGAAAGTTTGCAAATTTTTAAGATTTTCTTAAAAAACACCAAAATATAATAGTGCACTCAATATCAGAAATTTGATTTTTCCCTTGAGACAACACTTCCACAATAAAAAATAAATAAAAAA
The DNA here is from genome assembly GCA_029783825.1 of Sapria himalayana. Lineage (NCBI taxonomy): Eukaryota > Viridiplantae > Streptophyta > Magnoliopsida > Malpighiales > Rafflesiaceae > Sapria > Sapria himalayana. The sequence goes on along the minus strand of JAREIK010000983.1, from coordinate 1,363,608 downwards.
AAAATTATAATTTTCAAATTCATAATGCATTTTATAAAATATAATACTTTAGATAGATAGATAGATATATATATATATATATCATGTTTTTATATATGTATATCTATATATATTTTGACATATATGTGTGTGTGTCTGTGTGTGTTTATATATATAAACCAACATAGCATATACAAATATATAAATGGTTATATATATAAATATATACATAATAATTTTTATTTTAAAAACAAAATTGTTATTCAGATTTGAATTGCAAATTTCAAATAAATACATAAATAAATATATAAATTGTTTTTTTGAAAAAAAAAATTTAAAAAATTGTTAATGTGTAGCACTGGAGTGAAATCAAATTTCTAATTTTCAGTGCATTAAAATATTAGTCCAAATTTTTTATTTAAATTTTGGACTTTTTTAATACAAATTTTTTGGTGGGTATACCATAATATAATTTATCCTAAATATTATTGCTTTATGTCCCAAAATGTTAAGAAAAATGAGCCCGAAACACATTCATTTTTATTTTCAGAGCCCAATGATAATTTTTAGGAAATATATGTTTTAGGTTATTGTTTATATACTTATTTCAAAAAATATGATAAATATAATATAACGAAATAGAAAATAATGTAACAAAACATTATTTAGAAAATAATGTTAAGAAAAAATGTTATATATGTATATAACCATTTATAAGTATGTATATATATAAACCTACATAGCATATATATGTAAACACACACACACACACACACATGTGTGTGTGTGCGTGTGTGCGTGTGTGTGTGTGTGTCTGTAAACATTTATAGTTTGATTTAAAAAAACAAAAATAACTTTCCTTTTTGAAAATATTCTAAATATGGTGGATGATCACTTTCTTTTTCTTAAATAACACATAATTTTTATCTTTAAGGCTTGCGACCTCTCTTATACCTATTTGTCTCTTCATATTCAAGTATCTCTTACATTTTAAGATTGAAGCCTATAAAAAGGAGGACTTAGGCCCTTTAAAGATAGATACATGCAAGACAAGAATTTCTTCTCCAACTCTTTTAGCTTTTTGATACTTTTACAATACATTATTAGAATGAAATTCAAACCAAGTTAATTAAGTTATGGATCTTAATATTGGATGACTCAATTCTAAGATAAAAGGCGGAGAGATATGTGCACATATAGTGCTGCTACTCTTATTTTTCTGGAACAAAAATATTTTTCCAACATAATATTAGTTAAGGCTAATGTAAGTATAATACCTGGACATATAGACTTAATTGATGGTTCAACAAGAGCCACTATTATGTTACAATGTGGCATGATATCATACATTTATGATGTATTCAATCAGATCCAAAAAAAAAATATGTTACATATTAAAGATACACGTCATAATTGATATGATATTTAGACCACATGTGAACATAATTTTAATATTCATATATTACTCATTTTGTTTTAAGCATGAAACTTGTGTGTGGAAAATTTTTTTAATTTCTCTTCAATATTATTTTATACAATAATAACAACAATTGAATTAAATATGAGGATGAGTTAGAAGCTCTCTAACTCAAATATTTGTACATTTTTGCATGATAGGCTTGGGCACCCAAGGTCAATAATGATGATGAGATGAATCATTAGAAATTCACATGGAATGGACATTCATTAACATCTAGAAGATTCTTTTACCAAGTGATTATCCATATACTTGTTCACAAAGAAAATTGATTATTAGATCATCTCATACAAACGTCCTTGATGAATCCCTAATATTACTGGAATGAATCCAATGAGACACATGTGGGCATATATATCCACAAGGTGGATTATTTTGCTATGTCATTGTGGTAATAGATGCTCATCTTGATGGTTCCATGTTTGTTTGTTATATATCTATAATGTTGTATCTACTAGGCTTGTTGCTCATATTATAAGGCTACAAGCACATTTTCTAAAGAGATATCTCAATATAAGGACAAATTTATCTATTTTTGCTTGGGGACATGTTATTCTACATGATGCTTCATTGTTTCTCATTCGATCGATTGCTAATCACTAATAGCTACCATTTCAATTGTTACTTGATCAAATTTCAAATTTTCTTATTTATGAGTATTTGGATGAGTTGTACAAGTTCTAGTTTCACCTGCATGGTGCTCAAAAATAAACCCTCAACATTGGTCAAAAATATATATTAGTTTTGATTCATCATTAATCATCAACATAAAATTTATAGATTATGATTTTAAAAGGATTAATTTTTCATCGTTGGGGATAGATAAGCTACAAAATAAGGTGCAACATAAAATTATTTGGAATGTATTATTAGTGTTCCATCACGACCCATCAACTACTCAATGTCAAAAACATATAAAGAATCACTTATCTTCGGAAGATTGCTAACTAATTTTCTAAGGCATTTACATATACAACTAAAAAACCACATTCTATATAATGACTATAAACACATCAGCATGGATTAATATAGATGTTGGAAAAACTATTATTATGGAAGGTAATGAATCATATATGACATGCATGAAACATGGCCAATCCTTGGGTTCAAAAGATTTAATTTTTCAGAAGAAGAAAATAAAAGGTCAACAAAACACAAGTCATGAAAAAAAATAACACTCCTAAAGAGGATATTCCAACAATTTTTAAAATAATATCTCTCATAGAAGTAAGTGTCATTAAAGTAACACATATCCTTGAAGAGACCACATTTCCTAAAGAGAAATAAAATCATGAAGATGTACAAGTTCTTGGAATGATGACATTTTCATAAATTATCTATCCACGAAAGAATAATGAGACCATATAGAAGTGGTTATAAATGATCTAATTAAAATTGTAGTAACCATAAAAAATTTAAAAGAAAATGATGATCATGAACCATGCAGTATTGATAATTATTATAGTAAACATGATTGATCAAAGTGGAATAAAATAATCTAAGTAGAATTGGATTTTCCAGCAAAATGCAAAGAATCTAGATCTATAGTCCCAACACTGAATGCTATGAAACCCATAGGTTACAAATTGGTGTTTGTAACACCCATTTTGATTTTTAAGTTGTCTACTAGTTTCAAAAAGATTAGACATGTATCTCATGGACATAGTTACTTAATATTTGTATCATATGCTAGAAAATTATATTTATATGAAAGCCCATAAAAATTTTTAGTTGGATCAAGTAAATACATTATAACCATGAAATATATACTCAATTAAGTTGAGATGATTATTATATTGATTAAAACAATCTAGAATAATATGATATAAACATATGAGTGAGTATATAATCAAGGAAGAGTATACTACAAATCTTATATGCTCTTGTGTTTTTATAGACAAATTAGACTTAGGATTTGTCATCTTTACATTATGTGTTTATGCTTTAAATTTATTTGAGACTCTTAAAGAGTTCACAAAAGTGGTTAAATATTTAAAAGAAGAGTTTGATATGGATGACTTAGAAAAAACAAATTATTTTATTAGCATGCAAACCGAGCATAATTCTATTGGATTTCTAATACATCAGTCAACATGTATCAAAAAGGTATTGAAATAATTTAATATGGACAAAACATATACATTAAGTTCTCTAACGATTGTTAGATTCCTTGATGCTACGAAAAATTATCTTCATCCAAAACAAGAAAATAAAACAATACATTGTCTTGAAGTACCATATCTTAGTGTAATTACTACTTTGTCATACTTAACACAGTACAAGACCATATATTATATTTTTAGTTAATTTGTTGTCAGATTTGATTATGAATCAACTCGGAGACATTAGAATGACATGTAACATATCATATGTCACCATAGTGGGACTATAGATTTGGGTTGGTTTTTATTCAAAGGAATCAACTCTAAAAAGATATGCAAATTCTAGATACCTTTTTGATCCTCACAATCCCCACTCACAAAAAAGAAATATATTCACATATAATAATACTACAATATCTTGGCGATCAACTAAGCATACTTTGACTACCACTTTATCTAGTCTCTCTGAGATAATTTCACTACATGAAGCAAGTCGTGAATATGTATGGTTAAGACTGTGGTATAACACATTCAGAATGCATTTGGATATCTTGGATTACAAGCTTTGTAATAATAATTTATTAAAATAATAGTGCATGTATTGAACAAATTAATGAAGGAAACATTAAAGGTTATAGAACCAATCATATCTTACCAAAGTTTTTTTTCAATTAGGAACTCTAGAAAAATCATGAAATTGAAGTGAAGCAAATATGATCATGTGATAATGTTGCAAATTTATATACCTAAGCCTTACTATCATTAACATTCAAAAAATTGACATATGATATCGAGATGCATAAAGTTTCTGATTAGTCAATTTGATACTCATTAGGGGGAGCATTATCATCAAGTCCACTACTTATACATATGCATATTATTCTTTATTTCTTTGTCCATATTTTTTCCCATTGGGTTTTACTAGAAATAATTTAATGAGACAATTTCTTTAGTGCATCCAATATCACTTAAAAATTTCCAAAATTTTTGACTCATTTTCTTTTACTATATTTTTTCCATAGGGTTTTTCTAATAAGGTTTAATAATTCACATTATCTTAGTATGATGGGCATCCAAGAGAAAATATTATAAATAGGGTTGATGACCACACATATACCCAATTATCTTTTCATATTCATGTGTCTCTTTATTTTAAAGATTGTAAGCCTATAAAAGAGAAGATTTTGGCCCTTTGAATATAAGAATTTCTTCTCCAAACTTTTCTACATTTTTTTTAATTTTTATAATAGAAAAGTGATGGCAATTTTTGAATTCAAAAACCATCATTGGAATTTAATTTTTTAAGTGTTGATGTGTCATGTGGGGGACGAGGCAAAACTAGATTTCTAGTTTTTAGTACACTAAAATATAAAAATTTTATGTTTTGGTATATTTTTTAAATTTTGGAAAAAATAAGTTTTTTTGTAAATATTTTCTGAATAGTAACCCAAAACATAAATTTCAGATAATTTTTATTTACTTTACATTTTTAATTATTTGTTATCTTTTTTATTTTATGAAATATTCACCATTTAATTAGAATATTTATATTTATGATGTCACCTAGTTTTAGCAAAATAAATATTCATAAGTATTAGGGATACAATTTGGGTTGGACAAATCCAAGTAACCTAGAGAAAACATAGGTCTTTGACACAAACTTTTGAAACTAAGGTCAGACCGAGGTTGAAATTAATCAAATTGAACATAATTTTGATTGGGTTTGGCATTTGGGCAACCCAAAGAAAACCATATAACCAAAGAAAAAACCCAAAAAAATGAAAATACTCACATCAATTTTTTCAATAGGCACCCAAAATGAAGATGAAAAATCTAAAATTTTTTATCATGCATTACCCAAGCCTTTCAAATATCATATTCATGGGTTGATATGCATATAAAAATCAATGCATGAGAGGTTGAAAGTTGAAGCATATGTAATTTAAATTATGGTGGTTTGGGTGCTTGTTGTTGTATTTTGGTTGTGATTCCTTGATACAACAAGAATTACAGAACACTAGAGAAGAAGATAAATAGATTGAAAAGAAGAAGAAAATATCACCAAAGATGAGAGAGTCAAGTATAGTAAAATCAAATAACAAAAAAAGTGACATTCAATCAATTATCAAAAAAGAAAATAGAGTTTATATATCACATCTCAAAAAATGGTAACAGTCAAAAGTGGCTTTAATATATACAGCACATCTGGCACACTCATTTAATGAAAATAAAAGAGGGGTGAGTACATAATTTAACCAATCATAGTGAGCCTAAGTGCATCAAATATAGCCCATTATCAACAATCACCCCCATTTGATGTAATTATCACTAGTCTTAGCTTTTCTCTAAGGTAGATCAACTTTTCTTTTGGTAGTGGTTTGGTAAAAACATCCGCCAACCTCTCTATAGTTTTACAATAAACCAACTTGATTTCATTAGTTATGATTGAATCTTTAATAAAATAATACTTAAGTCCTATGTGTTTTGTTCTGCTATGCATCACATCATCATTAGCTATTGATATGGTGGACTGATTGTCACATAATAAAATAGTCGATTCTTTTATAGGTTCATTGAAATCATCCAGTAATTTTTTCATCCACAGTACTTGTGAGATTGCAACTGAAGCAGAAACATATTCAACTTTGGTAATGTAGATTGCTTCTTGGATGACCAAGATACAGCTACAGTTCCAAGTGTAAAGATATATCCAAAAGTACTTTGATAGTCTTCTGGACATCCACCTCAATTACTATCATAGTAACAGTTTATCTCAGTGTGATTGAGTCAAGAGTATTTTAATCCTAAGCTAAGGTCCCTTTAAGATACATTAATATTCACTTTCCAGTACTAAGATGATTATGATTAGGTGCATGTATAAATATGGAAAAAAGTTGTACTACATATACTATATCAGATCATGTGACAGATGTATGCAATAGACTACCAATTAGACTTCTGTATGATTTACCATCAATTGTTTTTCCTTAGGGAGAAATTAATTTTTGATTTAAAATTAATGGTGTAGAAACTAGTTTATAGTCATTCATGCCATAACTTTTTAGTATTGATTGAATATACTTGGCTTGACATACTGACACACCACTTGAGTCTTGAAAGATTTCAAGTCCTAAGAAGTGGTTTAGTGAGCTTAAGTCTGGCATTTTATATTTATCTTGAATGTCATGTTTGAAGGATTCAATCAATTCTGGTTTATTTCTTGTAAAGATTATGTTATCTACATAGATGGACACAATCAATATGCCAGAATTTCTCTCTCTTAATGTACAGTATTGGCTCACTCATACTTAGTTTGAATCATTGATTCTACAAGTATGAATTTATTTGTTGATACCAAGTACAAAGAGCTTGTTTCAATCCATAGAGAGCATTGTTTAATTTATAAACACAATACTTAGTCCCTTGTTATACAAACCCAATAGGTTGTTCTACATAAATCTCATCCTTCAAGTAACCATTCAAAAAGGCTAATTTTATGTCTAGCTGAAATATAGCCCATCTTTTCTGTCCAGCTAAGGCTATTAGGAACCTTACTATTTCTAATCTTGCTAATTGAAGAAAGGTTTCGAAATAGTCTGAGTCAACCCTTTGTGAATAGCCCTTGGCCACCAATCTGGCTTTATATATGGGGGTTGTCTTTTAACTTTAAATAGCCACTTTTTTTTTTTGATAAAGTTTGTTTATTATTTATAGCCCTCTCTTTTGGCGGAGGAATACCGTTTGTACAAGCTACTTCTACCCTTTACCCTCTTACAACCATTCCCCATTTCTAAAGACTAATAATATAATCTTCCTAGCACTATTGAAATAACTTAAAATGAGTTTACTCTTTACTAAAATGAGTTTACTCTTTACTAAAATGAGTTTCCTTCTTTTATCTTTCTAGCACTTCATGGAACATCCCTTCTATGCTGATATCACCCTTTCTATGCTGTATATAACATATTGCCTGCATAAAATAATAGGAATTTCTCCCACTTTGCAGAATTCCTTTCAACCTTGTTGCCCATATTCTGCCGAAGCTTTCCACTTCTATCTGTCCTATTCCTTGACCCTCTTTGTTTACCGATATAGCTTTAAATTCACATCTTGAGAGCCATTTCCAAGCCACTTTGCAGCATCCTCTTTACACATATTGAAATAACTTTACTCTCTTTGACTTGGAACATCCTTCCTGTTATCCTGATATCATCCTTTCTATGCAATATATACCATATTTCCTGCATAAAATAACAGAAATATCTCCTGCTTTGCAAATTTCTTTCAACCTTGTTGCACATATTCTGCTGACGCTTTCCTCTTTTATCTGTCCTAATCGTTGACCCTCTTTGTTTACCGATATAGCTTTAGATTCACTACTTGAGAGCCATTTCCAAGCCACTTTGCAGCATCCTCTTTGCCGACCTCCTAGACTAGACACTTACCTCTCCTAGGACCTTTTATTAATACAAACACATGATTCTGTAACTTTCAGACTTCTAAACCCTTTCTACATGATTAAACGCTGGTAAAAAAACATAAGACATGACAACTTTAAATAGCCACTTAATCCCAATGTTGTATTTATTTTTTAGGTATGTCTACTAATGTTCAAGTGTAGTTTTTCTCTATGACAGATATTTCTGTTTTCATAGCATCAACCTATACTTGGTGCTTTTCTGTATCTTCATAGTTGATGGGCTCAAATAAGGAGTAATTACATCATTGATAAACCTCTGCTAACATCTTATAGTAGACAGGTGTACTTATTTCATCATGCATTTCTATGTCTACTTCTGACTCAAAATGAGAAATAGAAACTTACCTTGGATTGCTTTCAATATTATCATCTACCGAAGAGTCTAAATTCCAGACTTATATACAAATATTTTGCACATTAGAATTTTATATATTACATTCTCATTTAGCATTCTCATCAATGATTACATCTCTGCTCACTAGAAATATTTTTGTTTCTGGCGAATACAGTCTATAACCATTGGATTGCAGACAGTATCCAACTAGAATATATTTTATATTCTTAGAGTCTAAATTTGATCTAGTAGGTTTCGACATGTGAGAGTAACAGATATTCCAAAATACTTTTAAGTATTGTACATTTTGTTTTCTCTCACTCCAAGCCTATAATGGAGTTAGATTCTTTAATTCCCTAGTTGGACATCTATTGAGTAGATAGACTGATGTATTAACAGCTTTTGCCCAACAGTGTTTAGGCATTTATTTCTCACTTAATAGTGTTCTGGTCATTTCTACTACACTACTATTTCTTCTCTCCACAATATCATTATGTTGTGGTGAGTAGAAGGTGATTAGGTGTCTCTGAATTTTTCTATGATCATATAAGTTATTTATTTCAATGAGACAAACTCACTGCCTCTATCTGTTCTAAGTATTTTTATACTTACACTAGATTGTCTCTCTATTAGAGATAAAAACTTTTTGATATAATCAATGGCTTCAGCCTTGTATTTCAAGAAGTATACTTACATCATTTAAGTACAATCATCAACAAACAATAAGAAATATTTGTTGTTTGCTAAGGACTAAACTGACTTAGGCCTACAAATATTCGCATGCACTAATTCTAGAGATTGGGATGCTCTCCAAGTAGTGCTTTTGGGAAAGCTCTACCAAGATTGCTTACCCATGGCACATTCCTCACATACTGAGGAGGGAATGCTCAAATTAGAAGGTAGACCACTCACAAGCTAGTTTTGTAAAAGTAGTTTCAAGCTTGTGTAATTTAGGTGGCCTAACCTTATGTGACATAGAGTTGCTTCTTGTTTAGCATTAATCATTAGTGCTATATTCAGTTTATGATCAAATGTCAATGGAAAATTCTTTTCACTAGACAATTTTATTAAAGGATTATAGAACACTATAGAAGAAGATGAAGAGATTGTGAAGGAGAAGAAGAATTTTCCAAAGATGAGAGATCCAAGCATAGTAAAATCAAATAACAAAAAAATGACATTCAATCATTATTATCAAACACAATAAAAAACATCCGATTTAAAAATGGATTTTAGCAATGGATTTTATTAGTTACAAATTAGCGACGGATTTGTGATGGAAAACCAACTCACTGACCGATTTACTGACGGATAATATTTCATCACCAATATAAGGTGGGAATTTGGCATGAGCTATTAGATAGCGATAGATTACTAGTTCCATCATTATATTAGCAACAGATTATTAATTTCATCGCTATGGAACTTTCAGTATTTTAACAAAAAAATAATATTGGGAATAGCGACAAATTCTTAGTTCAGTCGCTAAATTAGCGACTGAATTTTATTTCCATCGCTAAATTTAGCAAATGTTTAGTTATATATATTTTTATGAATATTGCTTTGATTTCAAAAATAGCATGATAAAATGTTCAGTTAATTAATATTTTTAAAATATTTTAGTTTATATATTATATTATTTTTCTCAAATGGTTATTATTATTTTTTCCTTATAATTAATCAAACTTTAATAAAATGAATTTAAAAATAATTTATATTGAATCAATCATTTAAAATTTGGTTGCTAACTTTGTTTTTGTTACAATGGAAGCAAATTTATGCTAACTTTTGTGTAATGTATTATAACATTTAGTAGTTATTTTTATTTGTGAAACAATTATTTATAAAATAATAATTATATCACATAATAAATATAAGAATAATAACAATAAAACATATATAAATTAAAATAGAAAAGTATTACTAAAAAATGAAATCTTTATTACAAAATGTAAAATTTTTCTATAGACCATATTATTTCTATTTAATTTAAATAAAAATAATTATACAACATGCCATAGACCATATTTATATTTTTAATATAACTTTGGTATCATTATTTTTACCAAAACAATGCCCTGTTTATTTTAGAAGCACTACTTCATCATTCTGAGCTTTTCTAAGTCACTTTATTTTATTTTTTTGTGAAATCCCCTAAGTCACTTTAACATAAACCTAAAACCTTATTCTCTTCATTTTTTTCGACAGCATCCTAAATTCTCCAAGTCATTCCAATCCAATGTAATTGCCACCCATCATTGTTGGCCATCATTTCCCCACTATCATTTTCTTTTGTTTTGCTAAGAAAAGTCTCATGTTTTGCTTGTAAAAACTCATGTGCTAACAAAAATCACAGCACTAATTTGAGTTGTTACTAGAATTATGGATGTTTGACTTTGACATGGTTGATGATTTTATTTTATTGGTATGTTGTTCTTCTTCATTTTGCATCTTCTACCTCAGTATGGAGGCAAGAAACATTATCAAACTATCTATTTGCTCAAAAAAGTATATTTGCTCAATTATTTTGAAAATAAAAGGTTAAACAGCAGATTTGGCTCAAATAGTATGGCTTATTGTCATTGTCAGGCAGTAAAATTATATGAAATATCTTGTATGGTAATTATAAAATATTCATGGTTCAAATATATTCATTTTTAATACCGATGTTCAATGTCACATTATAGGGTTTTAACCTCTACTAAAAAACCGAACATAAGCTGTTATTAAAGCTGTGTTTTCCACTCTCTTCTCTTTGTTTATTCCTCATCCAATTCAGTGTCAAAATTATTAAGGTATGTATTCATCTATTTATTGTCTTGATTGATTATTTGCTTTTTTGTGATGCTATTGTGACTAGTTTATGTGTTTAGGTGTTGTTAATTAGTTGTATGCATGAAAGTATTTCATTTTAAGTTTTTGCTACATGGACTGAAAATTAAACTACACCATTGTATCAATGGAAAATTTATTTGTTTTAATATTACATGTTGAAATCAGGTTAATATGTATGTCTTGATTGTAAAATGAATTTACATTTTATATCTTGAATTCAAAATCAGGTTATAAGTTGTTTAAGGTTCAACCATACAAAGTTTAATGATTTGTTCTTTTCAAGCTTATTAGAATATATTTTTTTAATTAGGTTATTGTTTGTTTCACATATATGTTATATTTTAATTATTTTATAAGGTTGCAAGGAAAACTCTTCTTCCATTTATTTTTATATGTAGCTGAGAAATTTTAGTGTTGGATTCTTGAATTAGTGTAGGCATAAAGATAGGACTACATACAAACATTAGAAAAAATGAGACCAGATCGATAGTGGATTGATTATCAGATGAAAGATTGTGCTTTAAAAATGGAGTTCGAAGTTGACATTGAGGGATTCATTAATTTTTCATTGAGTCACCTAGAAAATGAGACATCAAAAATTTTGCTATCAAATGCAGGAGCATTTCAAGAGGATGTCATCGAAAAGCATTATATTGATATTGCAACATACAAAGAAAATTAATCATTAGTTGATTACAGTTGTCCTTTTGTAGATATTGATGATATAGAAATTCAAGAAAATGAGTAGGTAGAACTAGAAATAGATGCAGATGAAGAATATGAAGAAATAGATGATGATGTTATAAAATGTGACCAATATTGAAGATTGCAGCCTTTATATTATTGTGACCTTATTAATATATTTATAATATTATTTTCAAAAATTAGTATTTTTTTCTTGCATATGTATGTACTTTATAGTAGACATTTTCATTATAAATATGTTGTTTTGTAATTATGTTCATCGAAGGTATAAGAGGTGGCCATTCAGTAAGGAGCAGAGCTAATTCTATAGGGCGGGGAACAACTGAACTATCTGCACCAGCTATCCTACCTACAAGCACTTCCCCGCAAGCTATAGGTTCGACACCTACCTTCAATGTGAAGAACTTACCACCACCTGCCCCACAAATTGATTTGGAGTCTTCTACCGCATCAGCACCAACTAGGTCATCAACCACATGTGGTACCACATGGAGAAAGAATATAGAAATAGTTGATAGGGAGACCACGTATGCTTAAAATGTTTATTATGCCACTTATTGTTTTTTTGGTTAATTTATATACAAGATAATTTATTTTCATATGAGATTTAACATTTAATATTCTTTTGTAATTTTTGGAATAGATTTCTTCCAAGTATTTCAATGGACATTACTAATATTTTCAAGCATAGACTAGAAAAGGAGGGTGCAACATGGAGGTTGGTGCCTGCCAACACTAAGGAGTTCTATTAGGATGAATTTAAGGTAATTTATATGTACTTGTTCTCTTGTTACCATTGCACACATGCCAAGATTCTTTTAATGTAACTATGTGAACTAAATGCTATTTTGTTGGGTTGTTACATGTATATTGAATCACCTTTCAAATATGGTGAAAGTATACGTGTTTGATGATGATGGAAATTTTATTGTGTTTTTTGTAGCCTATGTTCTGTTGGTTTTTGGTAGCTAAGCTTAAAATAATGCAGTGTAAGTTTAGTTCTGAAACAACTATGAATCCATACACATTCTAAAATGTGAATGAATAGTTTTTAGTTTTATTTGATACAATATTAAGCAAGCAGCCAATATGTGGTGTAGTATTCATTTGATAAAATATTAAGAAGCCAAGAGGTAGTCTAGGCAATAGAAGGATATACAATGGTTACATTTTTATAAACAGGATCAAAAAGAAACACATATTTTGATAAGGCAACCTGAATGCTCTAAGGAGTTGAACTTGTGTTGTGCTTAATAAGATCGTACAAATATTAGAAAAGAGATTCTATAGATGTTTGGTATGATGGTGTAGTATCTCATTTGAATTTTCTCCCTTTTTCTTTATTTTTTTCAGACTGGTTATAGTGGGGTATTAACATGAATAGAACATATTGCTTACATTTATTATTCTACTCTCTCTTTGAAAGTTATGTTACATGATGATGTTATTGCTTATAAAGTTAAAATATTGGATTATTTTTTGATCTATTGGTCTAAGATTAGAGAGGAAATGATATCAGTAGTGATAAGAGTAACTACATCTTTGTATTTCAACATTTTAAGCCACTTATAATTTTTTCGTGTGCTGCATACAAAAGAAAAGATAGTTTAAGATCATTCAAACTTGTTAATATTATATTATTTCAAAATCACATTGTGATACTAGCACTATATGTGGTTATGCATTTTTATTTGTTAAAATATATATATATTTCAACAAATAAATAAATAAATAAATATATATATATACACATACATATACATATACATACATACATACATATATATATGTGTGTGTGTGTGTGTGTGTGTGGTTATGCTTATAAAGAAATACACACACACACACACATATATACATGTGTGTGTGTGTGTGTGTGTGTGTGTGTGTGTATTAGAAAGTATGTAACTAGGATGATTCAAATGATGCATTAGTCAAGAGAACATTTTATATGATGGTAGGAAAGTGATATGGGGATTGGTTTTGCAAGATGCGAATCAAAGGGAAAAAGAAAGATAATATACCAGAAGATGTATGGGAAAACTAGCAGCAACATTTGAATATTCTTGAATATAAAAATCGCCCTACAGAATAGGGAGGACCTGGCACCGGTCTTTCCACAATACAGGTGGCTCTAGATCCACAATTCAACATTGTATTGATTTGGTAAGAATTTTAAGAATATTTTTTTAAATAACATTTCCACATCATCTTATTTGAACTAATTAATTTAATAATTAATTTTTGTAAGAAAAGAAATTGAACCCCCCCACTCCATCCGTAGTGTTCAAGAAGATGCACACCAAAAATGATGGTGCTTTCGTTGACAAAAGATGTAAGGACATCAATGTAAGGCCTTGGCTCTCAGGATGTTGTGGATACCATGGTTGCATTTGCTTCTCAGTCCGAGGAGGATTCAACGGAGTCTGTGGAGGTTAACATGAGCCAATTATATCTACAAGTGGTTGGAGGTGAGAAAAAGAGGCGAGTGTACGGCCTTGGCTCTCAGGTATTCGCATTTTATCCCGAGACTTTCAATAGTTCATCTACCACTTCGCGCTATGATTTTACATCTAATGAATATTTCACACAATGTGTGAATGAAGTGGTTGGCCAGAGAATGAGAGTAGAAGTTCAAGAACTTCAACTCAAAATGAATGAAGATGTGAGATGGTATAAAGAGAAATTAGAACAACAATTTCAACAACATATGGAGCACTTTGAACGTATGTTTAATGCACATTCTCAATCCAATGCCCATCATCTTGTTCATACCAATCCAGCTTCTACACCCCCATAACCATATCCAGGTCGTGATCATGATATTTAGATTATGAGCTAGTTTTTTTAGACGATTAAATGAACTAGTTATCATGGTAAGAGTTTTTTTAATTGTTGCAACATAATTAATGTAAGTTATTTGTATTGCTTTATTTTCAACAATGTACTAAATTAATATTTGTTTTTCCAATGAATGTGTGCTTTTTATAATTATGGTTTCTAATTATTTAAAAATTAAATATATTGCAGTAATTTTTTAATTAATATATAAAAAATTTAAATTAAAATGAAATTTAGTGACGGAAATTAAATTTTAGTGACGGAAAATTCCTTTGCTAAAATGATTCGAAAAGTATACAAAAAATTAAATTAGTGATGGAAAATTAAAATTTATTGCAAAAATACGTGATGGAAAATTAGTTTAGGTCACTAAACTTAGCGATGTAAAATTTAAATTCATCGCTAATATAGCAACGGACTAAAATTTTTGTCGCCAAGTTTAGCGAGTAGCATTTTACCGACTAAATTTTCTTCGCTAAATTATTAGAATCTTGTAGTGAAAAAAGAAAATAGAGTTTATATATCACATATTGAAAAATAGTAATAGTCAAAAGTGACTTTAATATATATAGCGCATTAGACGTGCTCATTTAATAAAAAAATAGAGGGGCAAGTTCGTAATTTAATCAATCATAGTGAACCCAAGTGCATCAAATACGGCCCATTACCAACACTTCCTTGTTAGGGATTTGGATCCCTTCTCACAATAATGCATTTAGATTAGAATCATTTGTATTTTTAGGATGATGGTTAAGATAATGATGTTGAAAATATACCTTAATTTTAATTTCTATTTTAGTCAAGATCTTTATCTATAAACATGCTCCAAATCATCCGAGGAAGAAGAACATGTGGGTGTTCCTCTTCCTTTGCCATTAAAAAAATGGGTCTCATCACCTTTAAAAAGGTGATATGATGTTTTCTTTTATCTTTAAAATATTATATATATATATTTATATATATGTAATCAAATAAATTATCCGATTTTAATTCAAATCAATTATCTAATTTTAATAAAATCAATTAATCTTTTCCATCAAATCAATTATTATGATTTTATATACATATATGCTTTAAACAAATAAACAAAATCTTTAATTATAATTTTTAAAAAATATTTCTTATGTCATTGGATAAGACTATTTAAGGGATCCTAGTTAAAATAAGATTTTGAGCTATTACTATAAAATTATAATTGTACTTGCTCAATTATTCCAAATAATTCATGCTTGTTGTTTTTTAATATTTCCTAAACTTTTCATGTTAAGATTATAGATACTTATTGATTAAATTAAATTATTGGTAATTTAATATAAGAAAATTCTTATTATTTTCTTGAGACCTTCTACTTAACTTATTTGATATATCAGATCATTATTCACTTGCAGGGTTTGACAATATCAAAACTTTTAAGTATCCTCACATGGGTATCATCAATCCATTTGATAGGACATATATTCTATTAATAATTAACATTTAGCATATGGCTAATAAAGTTATCCAACTCACTGTGTTTATTAATCTATTTATTGATCTCACTCTTTATTAATCAAAATAACTATTAACAAGTATATATGTTTATTAATTATTTCAAGATTATGAGTAATACTATTTATAATAATTATGAGACATTTTTATTTTACATGTTAGTATAAAATAATAACAATGTGATAGTCTCATTAATATACACAAGTGTACTAGTAAAAAAAATATAATTTAACTATTCCCAGTAGTAAAGACAGACCTACTAAAATTTTTTTTGTTATAATCTTACTAATGTTGTGTCCAATTTTATTTAGATTGTGAACAATAAACTTATATTCTATAATAATTGATAATTTAATTTTTTGCGTATAAGCTAAATTCTACCCACCAAATTAAGTGCTTTGTAGAATAAAGAGCACATGCATGAAAATCATTTTTAAATACAGACTTGACTCATTATAAATTCACTTATATTTCAAAGAACAAAATTACATTCAACAAATATTCATGATAATCAAATGACTTTCAGTATAAACACATTTCTAATAGTCTGATATTCTAATTTTATATTATTTAAATCTGAGAATCCAAAGAATAATTAACTAATAATATTGTAATTTTATATTAATTAATAATAATTTGTTGATTGATGAAGTACATATTTTTATATTTTATTATCATAAACATGTTTTATTCTTCCCTTATAAATTATAATAAAGAAAAATTATAATCTTTTAAAAGGAAACTAAATAAATATTCAATAAATCTACATTGAAAAGATTATTAAAGAGACTCTTTTTTGAAGATAATTTTAAAACTAAAACTTTAATATCAATAAAAAAATTGTATTTGAATAAAATATAATAATATTTTAAAACATTGAATATCAACAAAATGATTTTGTTATTTCCTTGGATCAACAATTATGTTGCATGATGTTTTTGTAAATCGAATCCAACCAAGTTGGGATTTGATCCATGTATTTTTAAAAATAAATAAAATTAATTATGGGTCAAATCAGAATTCGCCATTACTCCTAGACTTTTTAAAAATCATAAAAAAAATAGCGGGTCACACCAAGTTGTTATCTGACTAATATTTTTATCAAAATAAAAAAAAATATTTTATTGTTTTCATATTATTCATATAAATAAATTATATATATTATGTATATATATATTCATGTATAGCTATAATATGTATCTATGTAGACCCAATTGAACCCTAAAGCAAGTCACCTATATTCTATGAGATGCATTTTCACTACAAGAAATCTTTAAATAAGAAACACATGAATCCATTTCGGATTTCATCATGATGGGTGAATAGCGATGGATTTAGAAACATATTAGTTATGTTTCTATAATCCTCCTCTCTAAATTTTTGAAATGGATTATGCAATGATGTTTCTATAAATAGTGATGAAGAAAAACCAGTCGCTAAATATTGTGATGGCAGGGATCTTGGAGTCTGTCTCTAATTTTGTGATGGAATCATTAAAAATATATTATTTATTTTCTAAAAGAGTGTTGGATCAATAAAGACATGCATGAATCCGTTTCTCTTTAGAAATGAATTTAGAAATAGAAAAATCCATTTTCTTTTGTTTACAACAGGTACAATTACAATTTATGTTTTTCTGTATGTTGTATACAATATATAATTACATACAAAAACTATATGACCTGCAATAAAATAAGCACATCCACATATTAATTATCAAAATACATTCACATAACATCCACCATAAAATAAAATATCAAATAATAAAAATAAATGACTAAGATTTCAATACATAATTTATAACCAAAAAAAAAATATTAACATAAAAACCATAAATTTGGATCAAAAACATATGTTACAAAAAATTAATAACACATCACAAATAACTATGAATCCTTCTCATTAAGAGTATTATCCTCTAAAGATCTAGATGGAGCCTCTTCAAAATGATAAAAAATAGATGATGTCTCTACCAACTTGCACATTATTTTCTCTATCTTCAAAATATTTTATTGTAATTCATCATCTCTTTTCCTTTTGTATTTATTCATTTATTTTGTATCTCCTCATTTTTTTGTTGCATCTCTCCATTCTTTTATCACATCTCCTCATTTTTGCTTTATTTCCTCCTGAACATCCTGAATATCTTGCATTATTTCCTCACACAACATCTGATCATACATATTATTGTAATTGGAAGATGATGGTGAAGAACTCCAAACAAAACCTAGATAAAATGCAGATGCATGGGTGCCAAGATCATATACTCGCCATTTGTTTGGCTCCACTCTGATAGCCTAAAGGTAAATATGCACAACATCAATCTCTTGTACCTGTGTAAAAGGATCTATTAATTATGAAGCAATTGTAACCATATTTTCTATAACTTTCTATAATTATTAAAATATACCATAATGTATCAATTGTTATCATAAAAGAAATTCTATATTAGCAAAAGAAACTATTCTCCGACTACTACAAAATATTTTAAAAACAATTTTATTAATTATATTAAATGAGTTTATAAAAAATAAATCATTAGTAATCATAAATAAATATACTCGAGTTTAAATTTTATTTACAATTAATGCCAAAAAATGAATTTTATATTTTTTTCTTTTATTATTTTTAAATATAAAATTAAACTACAAGTACAAAATGAAAAACTCAAATTAATTTCATTTGAGCACTTATCCACAAATGATTTCCTCAAACATTGTTGGTAGATGTCCCAATTCCACCGCATGAAAATAAATATTAGTTACTATCAAGGTACATCATTCATTATGACAGATATTATCCTTTTAATTCTAAAAATAAAATAATAACAAAAAATAAAAGATAATTATACCATATCTACCGAATATTGGTAGGTCACATTTGAGCATCCAATATATTTTGAAGTGATTGATCCTTCACCTACTTTTTGTGATTGATAATTTTGTGATGCCACCTAGGATAAGGCCTTGAACGTCTCACTATTCTAGTATTCTCACCACTTTATCTAAACACTAAGGGAGACACTATTAGACTTTATATTTGTATCATACTTTTTTCCTCCATTTACCAAACTTGTCATTGTATCTCACACTTATCATATGTTTCCATGTGTCCTTCACCGATGCCACCAAAGTATTATTTCATTTGTATTCTTTCTATAATAACCAAATAAAAATAATAATACATTGTAATGCATTAATTTTAAGATTATATCATATTATACCAAAATGAAAACAAGTAAATGCATCAAAAATTTACCTCAAATTCTTCTCAATAAAATTCTTTCATACCTGGGGGCACTTTGCTCCACTTTATACCCTCTACAACTAGGTTTGCTTTAAATATCTTTTTGATTGTATGAGAAGCAAAAAGAAAAAATCTGTTAGTAATTTAAAGTCATCACATACATACATACACACACACACACACATATATATATATATATATATATATATATAATACAAATTTTTTGATGCTACTAAGTGAAATTTATTTTTAATTTTATAAATAATAACGTTTAATAAGTTGCAATATAATACATTGTTAGTATTGTAAAATACATAAATTTAAAAATTGTGATATATTTATAATTTCATTCACATATTATTTTATATTTAATTTAAATGAAAAAAAAGGAAAATGATAAAGAATGAATGTAGTACATTTAAGAATGCTACATACTATTTACTATCAATTGTGAGTCGAATGAAGATTTTCTCATTACTTGGCATGCGAATTAGGAATAGTGAATTTCTTGCTAGTATGGCTGCTGTAGTAGCAATGCATGGACCTCCTAAGATAGGTTGATCGGAACTATTAGTATCTTATGGTGAAAAATAAGATAAAGATAAAATATATGGGGTAGTAAATCTGTGTGTCATGATGAGATGATGCCAAAGTTTTTTCCGTACGTGTAAAAGAATGCAAAAAGATATTTTTTGTAGTGTTGTCTTCACTAAATACATGATTTCTTCTTCTATGAACTATTAGTTGACTTCCTCTTCCCCTCCTCACACTTTGATAATCTCGGCCACTTGAATGATTACCCCTCATACCTAAATTAAGTTACATAAATATCAAAATATTTAGAGGCAATAAAAACATTTTATGAAATGTCATAATAACATAATTTAATGATAAACACATTGACATTATAAAAAGAAATTAAAATATTTTAATTTAACATCTACTTTTTAACAATTACAAAATAAGAATGAGAAAATAACAAGGCAGTCAATGAATTTCTAGTCACATCAAAACTTTTTATGAAATCATCTCTATCTACATATTCATCATCATCTAGTTTTGTAATTAATTCCTCCTCATTATCTTTTTCAACATTGTTATCATCAATGTCCAAATTATTTTTTCCTTCACCAAGTTAAGTTCGAAGGCCATCATCTGTACCACGAATGATGGAATGAACTTCTATATTATTCTCTTAAAATATTGATACATATGATGGAATGACCATGACATTCTTTTCAATAATTTCAACAGCTAGCTTGGGTTTTATTTTAGATATTGTCCACCAGTGACATGTATTTTCTTCTTGAAGTTGGATAAGTAGTGTAACACACTTGTTTGACTTGTACTACAAAAATAAATGGCTCATACTTATGATAAAAATTATTATGGTATACATCCACAAGGGTGTACTGATGATGTATTCTAGTACCTATATTTGGAAGTGGATCAAAACATTTACACTTAAATATGATAGTCATCTTAATTAGTAAAGTAGGATACTCCACATGTAAAATTTTAATTAGTTGACAGTAAAAATCAGAAGTACATACAGTATAATTAGTCCCTTTGATGCAAATACCATTGTTCATTACAGCTCTATTTGAACTATGTTTTAAAGTGTGAAATTTATATCTATTTACATAATGTATGGGATACATCTGTAAACTTCGTAATGATCATTTTTAAAGATCTTTCATTTGATTGTTACATATATTTGATGAAAAAAATTGTACCTACAAAATGATAAAGTATAAATTCATACATATATAATGTTGCACATGATTATTTAGAACCATGAATGATAAGTTATATACTAACATATTTTTCAAACCAATTTGCAAATTCCTTTTCAAGATTTGTATCAATTAAATCATCATAAATATGAGGTTCTATTTGTCTTAATTCCTGAGCAAATATTCTTCAAAAACAAAATTGAATATATTTTGATTAATTAAAATATCATATCACATACAAATGACAAATAAATGAGAATATAAAATTATTATAAATCTTACTTTGTATAAGGTGTGACTTCCTCATATTTCAACAAAATATATGTGTGCACATCATGAAACTCTAGGTCATCCAAAAAATATCTCGATGTTGTTTTACTATATGATCTACCCCCATGTCTAAATATACAAAGCATATCATTTTTCTCTGATTATCCCTCACATCATATACATTCTTTGGCGATAATATCTTATGTCAATTATACAATTGTGACCGAAAGTAATGCACACAAAATGATGAAGCCTCTTCAACAAAGTAACCATTGCATATCGGTTCTTTGATATTGGCTTTATTTCGAATATTATTTCAATTTTCTAAGATATCTAAAATTGATATATATTAGAACAAAAATATTCGACAGATAAATTAAAATTTTTATATTAACAAATGAAAATTATTTTACCCCCCAAATGGATACATCCATTTGTATTGCATTGAACTTGCTATCATGGATTCATAAGGCAAGTGAACTGAGAGAGATATACCATGAAATCAAAGTAGCTAGGAAGAAAAATATGCTCAAGTTTGCATAAACTAATTGGGATGCCATTTTGTAAATATGCCTTTTCTTCCTTTCTTACGACATTGCAAATGAAATTCTTAAAGAAAATACTTATTTTAGTCAATGCTTCCCAAACATTTTGTGGAAGTAATCCACTAAATGATTTGGGCATTAGTCTCTACATGAACATATGGCAGTCATGACTTTTCAATCCAAATAACATAATCTTTTTAATATCAATACATCTTTTTATGTTAGATGCATATCCATCATGGAACCTAAAGTCCGTCAGCCATTTGCACAAAGTTTTTTGCATCCTTTTCAAGACTATAACAAGCCTTAGAGATTTATCCATTGATTCGTCCTCATGTAACTTTAGATGTGACCATAACTCTTTCAAATCCCTACTTGATTTGACATTATCTTTTATTTTTTTCCTCCACATTCATTATAATATTAACAATATTATCAAAAAAAGTTCTTTTCAATATGCATCACATCTAAGTTGTGTCTAATAAGATTTGTTTTCCAATATGGAAAATCCCAAAAGATATTTTTTTCTTCCAACCACAGTGATAAATCTTTGAAATTTGTGAATTGAGGTAATTTGCATCAATATCCATAATATTTTTGAACCCATATCTTTAAATTACTTCTAATATATTATCACCTAACCTCAAAGGTGATGTACTTGTAATGACTTTATGATATTTCTTTAATGCATCAATATTCATCCGAAATGGATGTTCCATATGTAAGAATTTATGATAATTATCAAATCAAGAAGTCTTTCCTCTTTTGCTTAGATAAAATACATTTAAGTCCTCTATGCAATAAGGACAAGCTAATTTCTCCATAGTACTCTATCCAGACAACATTGAATAAGCAGGAAAGTTACTTATAATCCACATTAGCATTGCATGTATTTTAAAGTTGTACTTTCTAGATATTTCATATGTTTCGATACAATCCTCCCACAAAATTTTAAGCTCTACTATAAAAGGGAGGGGCTATAGAAAGATATCCAATTTGTCTTTTGGATTTCTCGGACCAGGCACGATAACACACAAAAATATATATTTATCTTTCACGCACATCCATTGGGATAAATTATAAGGTGTAACAATAACCAGCCATGAAAAGTATTGTTTCCCTATTTTTCCAAATGGTTAGAATCCATTTGTGCACAACTCTAATCTAATATTTTGACTTTTATATGCAAATAATGGATGATAATCATCAAAATATTTCCGAGAAGGAGAATCTGAGCGATGAAGAGTGAATGGAAAATAATACCTCTTCTTGTGAGGAATATATATTTTTTATCTTATACATGATGTATTTTTTTATACCGATGATAGTTATAGAAATTACATACAATTTCTTCATTGTTTATGTCCTAATATATCATACAACCAATAATGCAACATTGTATTTTTTCCACCGGTAACCCAAACCTTGCATTAACTTCTTTGTGCCATAAAAATTATTTTGTCATGACATTATACTTTGGTAATAATTTAGATAACAACCATATATTTTATCATAACACCATTCTAAAAAATAATGTTTTGCTTTTAAATTATTTTGTCATGACATTATGCTTTAGCATTTCAAAAAATTATTTTTATAATGATATTGAGATATCATTAGTGATATCTGGATTTAATGAATGATCAATAATATTATTCAAAATTACTTCACATGCATCATTGAGATTTGCAAATTTCATTGCAACAGTTGAATTAATATTTCTATGTACATAATGCTTAGTTTTTTGTGACATAATTATTTCCACATATTTATACCAAACATAATAGTCTAACAAATCCATTTTAACAAGATGATATTGCACTATGTCCACATCATAGAAACTTTGATTTTGACATTTATGAACATTATATTGACATCTTATTTTTGTTTCATCCATAAATTCAAGCTGTTTTTCAATGATGATAATAAATTCCTCAATCTCATTTACAAATTCATTAGTTAAAAACTCATCTTTTAGTTTTACATTCATCCATTGAAGATTAGGTCATATAATATTTTTCATTCCTATAACACATAACATTAATATTTTTTGAAATTATAATAATATATATAAATGTATTTTGGTAATAAAGATGTAATACCATTTTTACGAAATTACATAAATATAAAAAATAAGTTGTAGTAAAATAATTATTAGATAATTTTTTATTATAATCATAAAAAGTGGGTTGTTCTAATGTTTATCTATATTCGATGAAATTGCATTAATAAAAAAAAGAAAATTTTGCAATATCACACTTTTAAATTTCTATATTAATAGTAAGTACTAAATAATTAGATAAACATATTATATATAATATAAATAATAAATAAATTATCAATATCAATATATTAATAATAAGTATTAAATAATTATATAAAAATATTATATATAATATAAATAATAAATAAATTATCAATGTCAATATATTAAAATTTATCAATGTAAAAATATTAAAAATAAATCAACTATCAACGGAGAACATTATTAAATGAATGAGAAATTCTTCTAATATATATAAAGTATGTTGTATACATAGGCATATACCACATGTGACATGTAATAAAAAAAATTTCAATATTAAATAAATGTGGGTATTATTTATTTTATTATAGTTTTAGTGAAATGTAGATCAAACAACTTATAAATTTTTAAATTAGCTTCTAATTTTTTTAGTTTTAATAATTTTTTATTATGTTTCACTATTCTAATTGCATACCCTCCTAATATTTTTTTTCCATTATTATTGTTATTACAAATGAACATTTAGCAATTATTTTAATAATTATAAATTATTTAGTTAAGGTTATACCATTAATATGAGTTATTCAATTTTGAAATTATTAAATAGCATGTAATTCTAGTAAGGAAATAAAATGCAAAATAATTTTGAGATATTAACTATATGTCAATAACAAAATACATAAAAATATCATAAATCAATTAGGTTACAAAAAAATTTTACAAATAAAAGTCGAGGAAAAAATGTAAAAAAAATGTAAACAATATATAATCAATTATATTTATAATAATTCAGCAAAACAATCAAATAGAACTCAATATAAATGTTAAAAATTTTTCTCCAGATCAAAATTTGCCAACAAAATTTGATATTATCATAACTTATAAGCTTCTTATAATGGACATAATTAATTCTTTTAATATAATATGGATTTCTTTTAGGAATTAAAATTTACAATACAATAGAGCTATTAAATTCAAAGTTTATAAATTTATTTATAAATCATTTGTTACGAATCAAAATAACTATTAACAAGTAAACGTGAATATTAATTACATCAAAAATAAGAGTAATGATATATATAATAATAATAATAATATATTTTAGTTTACATGTCACTACAAAATAATAACACCTTGATGGTCTCATTCAATACAACAAATATGTTAGCATTAGAAGTTTTAACTCTCTTTATCAGTTCTACCTAAATTATGAATAATAAACTTATATTCTATATAAGCTGATGATGTAATCTTTCATCTATAAGTCAATTTTTAAGTTCTAAATCATCTACTATACAAAATAAAAGATAAATCCATTTTTATAAATTTAACTTATTATAAATTCAATTCATTAAAATAGGAAAATGATGCGAATTATTTAAAAGTAGAAATATTAAAAAAACTACTATATATATATATATATATATATATATAATTTTATTTATATGTTTAATATATAGGAGAAAATAAAAAAAATGATTTAAAATAGATTGAGACAAGACGGAAACCATGAATCAACTAGTCCATCCCATGGATGTTATTTCTTATATGTATTATAATAATATATCAAAATATAAATATTTGTATTTTGATGTACCTAATTTGATGATCTTTTTAAATTTTGTTAAAAATAAAATACATTAACATAATTTTCCCTATTAAAAATTGTGGAAGACTCAAATTTCCAAAAAGAAGATTTACTAAATATGCAAATTGTTGTATTTAGATTTACAGTTCCTTGATACAACACGGATTATAGAACACATAAGATGATGAGAGAGAAATCACAAGAAGAAAATCACCAAGGAGAGAGAGCCAAGCACAGTAAAATCCAATATCTCAAAAAAAGATATTTGCTTAATAATGCAAAGTAAAAACATTGCTTATATATCCTTATTAAAAATAGTAAGAGCCAAAAGTAACTTTTATAAAACAAGTAACTAGATGTGCTTTCATTTATTGATGTATCATAGTAGACACAATGACACCTCTTAGTCCAATATACAAAACACACACATTAAATTTAACCATATAGGATGTAGAGCCCAAGTGCATCAAATATAAGCCCATTAGCAACATTCTCCCCCATTTGATGTAATTAGTACTAGTCCTAGCTTTTCTCTTAGGTAGAATAGTTTTTCTTTAGGTAGTGACTTGGGGAAGCTATCAACCAACTATTCTTCAGATCTGCAAAAAATCAATTTAATTTCTTTATTTTCTATTGCGTCTTTAATAAAATGATTCTTAAGCTCTATATATTTTGTTCTACTATGTATCACAGCATCACTAGCTAAAGATATGGTGGACTGATTGTCACATAATATATCAGTCAATTCTTTTACAGATTCATCCAAATCAGTCAGTAATTTTCTCATCCATAATACATGTGAGGTTGCAACTAAAGCACAAATGTATTTAGCTTTAGTATTGGATAGTGTAACTTTGGATTGTTTTTTGGATGACCAAGATAAAGCCATAGTTTCTAGTGTAAAAATGTATCTAGAAGTGCTTCGATAGTCTTCTGGACATCTCCCATCAATCACTATCACAGTAACCAATTATCTTAGTGCGTATAATTCTAGAGTATTTTGATCCTAAGTATAAGATTCCTTTAAGAAAATTTAAGATTTATTTAGTAGTACTTAGATGTATATGGTTAGGTGCATACATGAATCTAGATAAAAGGTGTATTGCATATACTATATCAGGTCATGTGGTAGATGCAACAATAAACTACCAATTAGACTTTTATATGATTTACCATTAATAGTTTTGCCTTGGGCAGAAATCAATTTTTGATTTACAATTAATGGTGTAGAAACTAGTTTATAGTCATTCATGTCATAATTTTTCAATATTGACTGATTATACTTTGTTTGGTATACCGACACACCACTTGAGTCTTGAAAGATTTCAAGCCCCAAGAAGTGGTTTAGTGAGCCTAAGTATGATATTTCATATTTATCTTGCATGACATGTCTGAAGGCTTAAACCAATTCAGATTTGTTACTTGTAAAGATTATGTCATCTACATAGATTGACATAAACAATATTCCAGAGTTTATCTCTCTTAATATATAGTATTTGCTCACTCATACTTTATTTGAATCCTTGATTCAACAAGAGTTTATTTGTTGATACCAAGCACGGAGAGATTGTTTCAACCCATAGAGAGCTTTGTTTAATTTGTAAAGATAGTACTCAGCCCCTTGTTTTACAAGCCCAAGGGGTTGTTCTACATAAATCTCTTCATTCAGATTACCATTTAAGAAGATAGATTTTATGTCTAGCTAGAATAGAACACGTCCTTTCTGTCCAGCAAAGGCTATTAGAAACCTCACATTTCTAACATTGCTAGTAAAGCAAAGGTTTCTAAATAATATATGCTAACCCTTTGAAAATAACCCTTGGCAAACTAATTTGGCCTTATATATGGGTTGATTATTGTTTGATTGATTTTTAATCTTAAATAGTCACTTAACTCCAATACTATGTTTATTTTGGGGTAAGTCTATTAATGTCCAAGTATGATTTATCTCTATAATAGATAGTTCAATCTTCATAGCATCAACCCATATTTGGTGCCCCTACTACCTCTTCATAGTTGAGGGGCTCAATTGAGAAGTAATTACACCGTTAGTAGATCTTTTCTAATGTCTTATATTTGACAGGTGTACTAATTTCATCATGTATTTCTATGTCTACTTCTGACTCAAAATGAGAAATAGAAACATACCTTGGCTCGCTTTCAATATTATCATCTTCTGAATAATCTAGATTTCATCCTTGTATATTGATATTTTGCACATCAGAATTTTGCATATTTCTTTCCCATTTAGCATTCTCATCAATGATTACATCTTTGCTCACCAAAAATGTTTTTGTTTCTGGTGAATATAGTTTGTAACCCTTGAATTGCAGGCTGTATCTAACTAGAATATATTTTAGACTCTTGGAGTCTAACTTAGATCTAGCATGTTTTGGTATGTAATAGTAGCATACTCTCCAAAATACTTTTAAGTGTTGTACATTCAGTTTTCTCGCACTCAAAGCCTATAATGGAGTGAGATTCTTTAATGCTCTAGTTGGGCATCTATTGAGTAAATAGAATGCTGTATTAATAGCTTCTTCCCAATAGTGTTTAGGAATTTGTTTCTCACTTAATAGTATTCCGGCCATAATACCATTCTATTGTTGTGAGTAAGAGGTTGTTAGGTGTCTCTGAATTCCTCTCTATTCACCAAAATTATTGAATTTCTATGAGAGAAACTCACCACCTCTATCTATTCTAAGTATTTTTATACTATGACCAGATTGTCTCTCTGTTAGGAATAACAACTTCTTGAAATAATCAAAGGCTTCAGCCTTATATTTCAGATATATACACCCACATCATCCGAGTACAATCATCAACAAACAATAAGAAATATCTATTATTTATAAAGGACTAAATTGACATAGGTACACAAATATCTACATGAACTAATTCAAGAGGTTGAGATGCTCACTAGACAGTGCTTTTGGGAAATCTCTATCTGGATTGCTTACCCATGGCATATTAATTCCTCACATATTGAGGAGGTAATGCTCAGATTTGAAGGCATGCCACTCACAAGTTGGTTTTGTAAAAGTAATTTCAAACTTGTATAATTTAGGTGGCCTAACTTTCTACCACAAAATTGCCACTTATTTAGTGCTCATGCTTAGTGCTATATTTAATTTTTGGTCAAGGGTCGGTGGAAAACTCCTTCTAGTAGACATTTTCACTATCCAAATAGGGTTTTCTAACTCTTGACTATATATACTGCATAAATTATTTTTGAAGACTAAATTATAATCACTCCCCATTAATTGATCCATACTAAGGAGATTCTAGTCCAATGTTGGAACTAGTAGTACATCAGTTATGATTTTATCTTCTGTAAGGGTGGAGATAGTGACTTTGCCCTTTGCTTTTGCTTGGACAAGTTCACCATTTACTAGATTGACTTGCAAATTTACTAAAGATTGTAAATTCACAAATATAACATGATTTCCAGACATGTGGTTTGAGCAACCACTGTCCATACCCATAAATATATATATATAGAAATTATTTATTGTTTATGACACATAGAATATGTGTTCAGCATAGTGAGTTTTCTCTACACAACTATCATATTGAATGTGCTTCAACTTACAGTCTTTAGAAATGTGCCCAAACTTTTTATAGTTTAGGCATTAGTTCTTAATTCTGAACCAATACTCTTTCTTAGCGTGATCAATTCTCTTGCAAATATTGCAAAAGATATGTGAACCTCTCTATTGAGGTATGTTCGAGGATAAATAAGATGAATGACTAATGCTTTTACCTCTAGATTTATTTTTTATTGACGTCATACCTAGGTTTTCATAGAATTTTAGTGAGCTGAGGGCTTGTTGAGTAGTTAATTTTGACATGTCCTTTGTTGCCTCAATCACTGCAACAATGGGCTAAAATTTGTCAGGCATCCATATAAGCAATTTCTCTACCATTTGAGTTTCTGTAATGTGTTCACCATGAATTTTCAACTGGTTAACCACACCCAAAAACTAAGTGGAGAACCCAGTGAAAGAATCTGAGTTACTCATTCTCAGATTCTCAAAATATCTTCTTAAGGAATGAAGAAGAACTCCTCGCAATTTTTTATCTTTCTAAAATTTTTCTTTAAGAAGATCCCAAGCCTGTTTAGCTTCAGTACAACCTAATAATTGGGGAAATATGTCATTACTAGCATCTTGTTGGATGAAAATTAATGTTTATGCATTAGCTTTTCTTAGTTCTCGTTCCTTTAACACCAATTTTTCTTCATGAGAAGAGAGGTCTTTGTGTTATGTGTAACCAATATCCACATGTTCCTATAGATCGTGAGATATAAATAGTATTTTCATTTTAATAAATCATTAATCAAAGTTTTCTCTAAAATACAATGGTATAGGGATGACCCCGAGCTTGAGGAACATAAATGTGTGGTTGTCATAATGTGTATCTGGAGAAGATTTTTGGAACATTCATTTCAAAATAATCTTAATCTCAGATTAAAATGAAGCTTTGATATCAAATATTGTATTTAGATTTACAATTCCTTGATACAACAAGGATTACAAAACACCGAAGAAGAAGATGAAGAGAAAAATTACGAGAAGAAGAAAATCACCAAAGAGAAAGAGCCAAGCACAATAAAATCCAATATCTCAAAAAATGATATTCGTTTAATAATGCAAAGTGAAAATGGTGTTTATATATCCTTATTAAAAAATGGTAAGAGTCAAAATTAACTTTTATAAAATAAGTAACCGGACGCGCTTTCATTTATTTATGTATTAGTGTAGACACAAAGGCCCCTATTAGTCCAATATACAAAACACACACATTAACTTTAACCATATAGGATGTAGAGCTCAATTGCATCATATACAAGCTCATTATCAACACAAATAAAGTTAATAGATCTATACTTATGTATGTAAACCTAAAGTTAAAATAAATATGTATTTATTCCCTTTTTAAAAAATTGTAATAAAAATGATCTTGAAACATATACTATTAGCATTTTGAATATATTAAAATACGCATACATCAAATTACACCTCTCATTAAAAAAAAAAAAAACTTCATGCACCTCATTAGGTGCATGAAGTTTTATTTTTTGAAAAGTATATAGACTATATAGTATATACACATATAGACATATGTGTAATTAGACTATATTGTAATTTAACTATATTGTATACATTTTCAAAACATGTATAATATATACACATATAGACTATATAGTTTTCAGAAACATATACCAAATACATATATATTTGTTAAAAATATATAATGTTATATATTTTTACATACATACTATATGTTTATATATGGTTTAACACACACTATAAACAGTTTAGCATATACAATGTATATATTTAAACATATACATTTTCAAAGTATATATATATATATATATATATATATATATTATACATTCCATTGTATACTTCAACATATATATACTTTTGGCATACGCCAGAACATATATGTAATATGTTTCCAAAATGTATAGTATATATGTTTCACTCTATTTGTTTTAACGTTTACACTTAAATAAAAGCGTAATGTTTTTTATATGCATTTTTGAAACGGACACGGTGAAAATATGCACTCTGTTTTTTTTTTTTTTTTTGATGTCCAAAACTCTATAAAATAATAATAATAATAATAATAATAATAATAATAATAATAATAATAATAATAATAATAATAAAATACAACTTCACTGACCTAACTGCCCCAATTCCCAAAACCCTACCCCCATGACCCCTTGGGTGATATTCTGGAGACACCGCCAGCGCCAACTGGGCTCTGTCGGGCTAACAGTAGCCGACGCCCGACATCGTTTACCAAACACGAACTCAGAACTCTCTGGGATCGACAAACATGGATAATGCTGGTGGTGATTTCATCCAGTCCCCGACAGTCTCCTCTCCAGCGCCGCTTTTTCCAATTTTCTTCATGCACCACAAATCCTCTTCACATGATAGCATTTCCCAGTGTGGAATCCCAAACCTAAGCGGTTCGCAGCTCGATACCTCGGTCGCCACCATGCCATAC
This sequence comes from Sapria himalayana, assembly GCA_029783825.1. NCBI lineage: Eukaryota > Viridiplantae > Streptophyta > Magnoliopsida > Malpighiales > Rafflesiaceae > Sapria > Sapria himalayana. Next base: position 1,331,713 of record JAREIK010000983.1, on the reverse strand, counting down.
CCACGCTCAGTACCCAAGTTATGTGCGTGCCTGCAAAGAGCCCTCAGCATTTCCCCTCCCATCTTCCCTTCTCCTCCCACACCATACAGAAATAACACCCCGAAGGGCCTAAAAACTACTGGCAGAGAAGGCAGCTTCATAAATGGGAGAGCCTGATCGACTAATCGGGTTGCTTTTATAAAGATCCTTTTCAGCAGGGAAATTCCTCGGACGCAAAGCTTAAACACTTTCATGGAGTCCCACACGCTGAGCACGGCCCAGGACTCGGGTGGGTTCGATAGGAACTCGCTCATCCCACGCCAGCTCTCTTTCTCCACCGCAACAAAGGTTCCAAGGCTAAGCGGGTTATACAGAACAGAATCTATGTCTCTCGGAAAGAACTCCATTGTGGCAGAAAAATGGCGTTGGTATAACAGTTCCGCTTCTCTCGGGGAGAGTTGGATAACGGCTACGCGTTTTGATATTGTTGTTCTGTGAGCAAAAATAGGATTGACAAGTATACATGGCGTTCGAAACTTGGAGTAACCGCATTTGCCTGTGAAAAGCGCAATAGAAGCATGGTTGTCACTTTCTGTTGCCATGTAAGAATACTCAGCACCGTTATGACGAAACCACTCCTCCAAAGTCGTCACCAGCTTCCACCCTATCCCCATCCTCCTACAACCACACACAGAAAAGCACGCTTCATTAGGAAACAGACGCACAATACGGGAAAATAGCAAACACGATACATTTATATGGAACTCTTAAAACATTTTTTCAATGATTCAGCTACCTATGGGAAGGAGAAACTCGAAGACCTAGGATATAAGCGACTTCGGTGTAAACTGGAACGGATCCGGGAAGAGAACATTTTCTGCCCCATGTAACGGTTTTGATGGAACCCCGTATCATCCCGACTATACCCTCTCCTATGATCTCAGCTACCTATACAAAAACAAAACAGATGACACCGCTAGAAATGCACCGACAAGACAAAAAGTAAATCCTACCAAGGAAAAGATAAAAATAGAACAGAACGGACAGAAAGTGCAGTTTGATGTGTTGGCTACCAGCATGAGGAAAGCCGGAGAATGGCGGACTCTGCAAATTGGGTCGCCCATCAGGTCTGTGAAGAGAGCAAGCTTGCCACTCGGACCTACCTCACATTTTCTCTCCACAGCTTCAACACTCTTTGCGTCCTTGTCTGGAACGAATTCTCTAACCACTATCATCCCTCTTTTGTTTCCCATGCTTTCTGAATGCTACGACCAGTGAACAGCATATGTTAACGTACTATCTGCATATATGTGTGGGTGGGCGAGTGCGTCCGTTCGTTCATGTATAAAATTTATATAAGATAGATGTCTCATGTCTGGGAGGAGAGGATGGGAGAGGCCTAGGGAAGAATAACGGACGAAGGTTCTAAAGGATTCAATATTGAAATTGGAGAATCGTCTAAAAAGGAAAGATGTTCTGGTAACGAAAAGCAAATGTTTTGGTTCGATTTTTAAAAGATAAACTATTTTGAACTGCATGAGTCATGAGTTTCCGAAAGCAAACGACCTGCCCAGAAGCAAAATGGTTACGGCCTTACAGTTACTGGTCTTGTTTTTGCTTTTGGAGTTTTAGTAGAGAGTCTGGAGCCGAGGCGCTATATACTAATACTTAAAAAATATTATAATATTATATTATCTATTTTAGCAACTAAATTTTTTAATTTAACTCATTGATACCTATTTTAGCTAATTACTTCAACTAATTATAACTAACTTCAAAAAATAATATTTAAAATAATGTCTAAAATATCATATCATCACCATAATGCCATATTGATTAAGTTTAATAATTTTTAAATTTGAAATTTTAAACACTAATTTTTACAACAGTCATATTTATATTACTTGCACCATTATTTATATACACACACACAATCACACACACACACACATACACAATCACACACACAATCAGACACACAATCAGACACACAAGCACACACAAACACACAAAAAAATAAAGACATAACACACACACACTGTTAATGTATAATTTTTAAATTAAGGATAAATCCATTATTTATACTTAAAAAAAAAACTATAAAATTATTTGAGCTGAATTGAAAACTCAAATTTTTGTTTACGAAAAATATTAAGACACGTCATCAAAAGTTTAATTTTTTTTTATTTTTTTTAATAACGATCTTTTTTACAATAATCATGAAATAAAAAATTTTAAAATTTGAACCAAGAGTAGCAATATATTTTGTTTTTTGTGCGATACACATTTATGCAAAAAAAAAATCATTAGGTTATTTAATGTTTAGTGTATGTGATTAATATAAATTTCAGAAAATATTTCTAAAATAACTAAAGTGGAAATAGCTAGCTTCTTTGCCCTACCTAAAAATAACTAGCCAAATGGTGCTAATGAGAAATAGCTAGCATGATAACTAGCTATTTGGGGACAAAATTTAAGGGTCAGTTATGTAAAATAGCTAAAAGGAAAGGTTTAGCTAGACTCTTGGAGATGCTCTTTGAAGGTAAATGAGTTTTGGATGTGAATAGTGATTTTAAAATAAAAAATTCAAATTTTAGGGATGGTTTCAAAATTATGCCCAAACTAGTGTATCTGGAAATAGTGTGGCAATGACTATTGTTGTGAAGTATGAACGATGGTAATTACCACCAGTGACGGTCAATGCCATGCTGTTGAATTTTAAAAATCAAAGGGCAGCATTGTGAATGCCGGCTATTGAAAACAATGGAGATCCCATTATCGTTATCCCAGCTTACCACTCGCCCCTCGCTCCTTGCTCCTGATCACCCCTCTACCCTCTCCTGTCTCCCCTCTCCCATCTCCCGCCTGGCTCCCCTCGCTCATCTCCCGCCTGTCTCCCCTCGCCCATCTCCCGCCTGTCTCCCCTCGCCCATCTCCCGCCTGTCTCCCCTCACCTCTTGCTTCTATCTTCCCATCCCTTTCTCCCTGCCCGTCTTTAGGAGCTCCTTCGTCGAGCTCCAACGAGCTCCCTCGTGGAGTTCCATCAAGCTCCATGATGGAGCTATAGTGAACTCGATGTGGAGCTCGAGGAGCTCCATCGAGTTTCACGATGGAGCTCTAGAGCTATAGTGAACTCAATGTGGAGTTCGAGGAGCTCCGTCGAGCTCCATTGAACTCCATTTCAAGCATGCTAGAGCTCGAAGGAGCTCTACGAAAGAGCTCGTCGAGCTCCATGATCAAGCTCACTGGAGCTCCTTCGTAGAGCTTGACGAGCTCCACTAAGGAGCTCACTAGAGCTCGAAGAGCTCCAGCAAACTCTAAGTGGGGCTCACTAGAGCTAGACGATGGAGCTCCAGGAGCTCCATCGTGAAGCTCAACGGAGATCCACGAAAGAGCTCGTTGTGCTCTGGCGAGCTCGACATGGAGCTTGAGGAGCTCCATCGTTGAGCTCCAGCGAGCTCCATTTCGAGATCGCTGGAGCTCGATGAAGCTCCTTGAGCTCCAACGTGGAGCTTGATGGAACTCCATGAGGGAGCTCGTCGAGCTTCAGTGAACTCCACGTCGAGCTCCCTAGAGTTCCACGAAGGAGCTCCTAGAGACGGGCGGGGGGAGAGGGGTGGGAAAAGAGGGGCGAGGACAGATGGACGAGTGGAGATGTGCGAGGGCCTTTGATTTTTAAAATTTAATAGCGTGGCAATAATCATTGTTCACAACGACAACCATTGTCATGCTGTTTCCAGACGCACTAGTTTAGGCATTATTTTGAAACCAGCCTTAAAAATTGGATTTTTTATTTTAAAAGCACTATTCACATCCAAAACTCAGGTAAAATTATGCTTAAGGTTACTGAAAATATATAATAAATATACAATCCCCATAGAATTTTTACAAAGATTAATTGAAAACATATATGTATTTATATGTGTACATACATATAATCTTATGTGTATACATGTATTTATAAGTATATGTATTTATAAGTATATGTATACATGTATAAACATATAAATGAAAATATTTATACATACACACATACATACATACATACATATATTTATATAAAAGATAAACATGTTAAGAAATGTGTTAAGATATATGTTTATGCATATTTCCAAAAAATATATATATATTGTATGCATGTGTATAGTAAAGATTTTGTATAAATATGTTTATACAAAAAAAATATAGTGTATATTTTCAAAACATATAAATGTATACAATTTAAATTTATGGTTATCTATAAACATATAAACACTTAAACATATACGTTTACAAATATGCATTTTTACGTACACATTTATTCACTACAAGAAAGAAGCAAATTATTATAAACGGTCAAATTCATTTCTAATTCCATTGCAATTTGCAATTAGCAACTTAAATAGAAATGAAATATTTCCATTTCTAAAAGTCTCTATCATAAATTTTAGATATAAAAATTATCCGGACATTTCTAATATATGCAACATAAATTTGGCATTTCTAATTATAATGATGGAATTGAGATTTTAATTTCTATTTATATTTCGATACTAAAATAGTGATGAAATAAAATGTAAATGCGAATTCCATTACTAAATTAGAAATTGAATTGAAATGTCATATTTTGTTTCTATTTTCTGCAATAGAATTACAAGAATATTTCTCATTTGTGTTATTAAAAGTATATTGTATACAATATACAAATATATATAGAAATAATATACCATACAATCCAGTTTGTATTTGCACATTATTCATCTAATAAAATTCCAATAATATCTACTAAAAAATATAATATCAAATAACAAATATTAAAGTTCAACCATCATAGTACACATTTATTACATTCAAAATAAGGAACACAAAAAAAAGTTTATTACAATAAAATTCCTTACAAAAATTTAATAAAACAATATAACAAACAACTACGAGTCATTGTCAAAATAAGTATTCTCCTCTAGAGATTTGAATGGATCGTCTTCAGAATGATGAGAAAGAGATGAAGTCTTTGCCCACTTGCACATAATTTTCTCCATCTTCAAAATTATATGTTTTATTTCCTCATCTCCTTTCAAACGTCCTTCCTCTCTTTTTTTTACCTCTTTAATTTACTTTTATATCTCTTCATTCTTTTTTTATATCTCCACATTATTTTTCTTTGCGAAGTATCCTAATTTTTTTTATCTCCTCTCACAACTACTCATTAAACAAATTATTGCAATTAGAAGATGAAGATGAAGAGCTTCAAATAAAACCTGGATAAAATATAATTGCATGAGTACCAAGATTATATATTGTCCATTTTTTTAGCTCCACTCCAATAGCTTGAAGGTAAATATACATAACATCAATCTCTAGAGCCTTTGTAGAATAATATATCAATTGTAAAGCAATGAAAATCATATCCTCCATAGCTTCCTATAATTATTACAATACAATATAACTCATCAATACATTATTCAGATAAAATATACACCAACACATCAAACTGTCGACACTACTAAAAATTAATATAAAAATGATATGAGTCATTATAATTAATGAATCCATATGTAATAACTCATTAGTAATGATAAAAAAAATACTTGACTTTGGATATGAATTTCCGTGATTGCCAAAAATTATATTTTTTTATAATTTATTATTTCATATATTGTTATTTACATAACACACCGAAAGTACAGATTTATAAATTTGTATTAATATCATTTGACCGCATGCCTACAAATGATCAATCCTTCTTTTTGTGCATTCACTTGAATACCTCGAATAGTTTTAGTAGACGTTTCAACTCAGCCTCCTAAAAATAAATAATATTTACTAATAATGTACATGATGCATTATCATAATTTAGTATCATTTGCATTCACAATGTTAAAATCAAAATAAATTAAGAAAAACAATTTTATCAAATTAATTGAATATTAGAAGATCATCTCTAAACCTCCCATATGTTTGAAAGATGATCCTTTACCTCTTTTCTCTAATCAATGATTTTGAGATGACATCTGGGACAATGCCAATAACTCCTCATTATTCTAGTAATTTCACCATTTTATTCAAATATCAAGGGGAATACTATTTGGCTTTAGATTTTTACCAAATTTTTTCCTCCATTTTCCGAGCTTGTCATTGTATCTGATATTAGCCACATATTTCTATGTATCCTTCATAGAGATCAACAAAGTATTATTCCATTTATATTTTTTCTACAAAAAACAAAAAAAAAACAATAAATTGTGATGCATTTTATTTTATAGTATTTCATAAAAAAATAATTTCACATACTGGTAGATGCATTTTGTTTTATAGTTTCATAAACATCAAAAAAATAAAAGATAATAAAAACATGTAATCAATATGTCATTCTAAGTAAATATAATGAGAAACACATTGACATTTACAATTGTGAAACAAAAATATTTAACACCAAAATTATAATAGTTACAAAATAAGCAATACAACTTAACATCAAAGTAAATAAATGTCTACTCATCATCAAAAATTTCTAACAAATTACCTTCATCTACATATCAATCCTCATCTGATTGTGCAATTAATTCTTCTTTATTATATTCTTCAATATTGTGTATCATCAATGGCTGAATAGTTTCCATCTTTACCAAATAATATTTTAAGCCCATCATTATTTGTCACATGATTGATTGGATGAAGTTCCATATTATTTTATTGAAATGCAGGTACATGCAATGGTGTTATAATAACATCATTTTCAAGAACTCACATAGCTGATAGAGGTTTTATTTTATAAATAGCCTACCAGATACAACCATTTCTTCTTGTGGTTAGATAAGTGGTGTAACATACTTGTTCTGCTTTAACCATAAGATTGAATGACTCATACTTATGATAATATTTCTTATCGTGCACATCCATAAGGTAATATTAATGATGAATTCTACTATCCAAATTTGGAATAGGATCAAACTATTCATACTTAAACATATTTTCCCTCTTAATTGGATACTCCAAGTATAGAATTTCAATCAATTGATAATGTAAGTAAATATGAGATGCAATAGAGTTAAATTCCTTAATGCATACATCACTATTCATTATAGTTCTATTTGAATCATATTTTAAAGTGTGAAATTTGTATCTATTTACAAAATATGAAGGATCATTTGTAAACTTCATAATGACCTTTTTTTAAGATCCATGATTTTTCTATTATAAAAATTAAATAAAATAAAATCATACTTATGTAATATTGCACATTATTTTCTAGAAACAAAAAAGATCAACAAATTTTTCAAACCAAAATATAAAATCTTTTTCAAACTTTTCATTAATAGAAGCATCATCAATATGTAGTTCTCTTTGCCTTACTTCCTTAGCTTAAATTCTATAAAAATAATATTGAAGTTATTTTGAATATTAAAAAAAGGTATATTACTTAACAAGATATATGTGTGCATAACATGATACTCTTATTCATCTAAAAAATATCTTGATTTTTCTCTACCATATGATCGACCTGCATGGGTGAAAATGGAAAGCATATTATCTTTTTTATTGATCCAGCCTTCATACCATAAATATTATTTGGTGACAATTTATAATGTGAATTATACACTTGTGCCCAAAAGTAGTTTGCACAAAATGTTCAAACTTATTCAATCAAGTAGGCATTGCATATCAAACCTTCAACATTGGTTTTATTCTGAACATTATTTTTTAATTTTCTACGATATTTAAAAAATATATGTATTAGAATAAAATTTATTCATTTAGATATATTTAAATTTTTATATGAACAAATAACAATTATATAATCTCTTAAATGGATACATGCATTTGTATTGCCGAGAGCCTACTATAATTGATTAATATAAAAAATGGATCAGAAGATGTTCTTTGGAGTCGAAGAAGCTAAAAGGAAAAAAATGCTCAAGTCTCCATATAATTATAAGTATATCATTTTATAATTGCTCAATGTCTTCATTTATTAAGACATTGCAACTGAGATTCTTAAATAAATTCTTATTTTAGTCAATGCTTCCTAAACATTTTATGAAAGTAATTCCTAGAATGCTATGGGTATTAACCTCTGCATAAAAACATGACAAACATGTTTTTTTCATCCCAAATAACTTATGTTTCTTCATATTAACACATCTTTCCATGTTAGATGCATATCCATCAAAGAACCTGAGCTCTATTAGTTTTTTTTGCATAAAGTTTCCTTTGTATCCTTGTTAAGACTATAATAAGCTTTAAAAAAATTATTCATTGATTCATACCAATGTAACTCTGGATGATAATAAGAGGTCACAATAAAACATCCAACTTATCTTTTGGGTTTCTTGGATCGGGCATGATAATACACAAAAACAAATACTCATCTTTCATGCATATCCATAGTTATAAATTATATGATGTAATAATCACCGACCAATGAAGAGTATTATTGCACTATTTATCTAAATGGATGAAATCTATCTAAGCACAATCCTAATCAAATATTTTGACTTTTATCTATAAAATTTTGATGAATATCATTAAGATATTTCCAAGATGGAGAATCTGAGCAATGTCACATCATACATTCGTTAGTAGTTTTTTTAGTGCCAACTCATGTCATTAGTAGTCACTTCAGATGCAAATAATCTTTATAGATGAGGAGCCAATGGGAAGTAATACATCTTCTTATGAGGAATATTTATTTTCTACCTTTTACATGCATTATGTATTTTGTACGAAAGATAGTTATAGAAATTACAAGCAATTAATTCACTATCTTCACCCCAAAATATCATGTAGCTATTAATGCAATGATATATTTTTTTTCTATAGGTAAACTCAAACATCACATTAACTTCTTTATACTATAAATTCTATTTATCATGATGTTATTCTTTGGTAACAATTTAGATAACAACTTGCAAATTTTACCAAAATATATTTCTGATAAATGATATTTTACCTTTAAATTCAAAAGTTTGACCACCATAGATAACTTAGAGTACTTATATGAATTACCTGGTCAAATCTCTTCTTCTAATTCTTTGAGCATTCCAATAAATTTATTTGTTGCAAATTTGGGATATCATCCACGACATCTAGATTAAAGGAATGACTAATAACATTCTTCAGCATAGCTTCATATGCATTGTAGGGATTGACATATTCCATTGTAATATTTGAATCAATACTTTTATATACATAATACTTTATTGTTTGTGACACAACTATCTTCATATGTTTATATCAACCATAATTGTCTCTAAAAAATTTTATAAGAAGAAATTGCACTATGTCTACATCTTGGAAACTCAGATTTTGATATTTATGGTCATTACATGGATATCTTATTTTTGTTTCATCCATTAATTGAGGATACTTTTTAGCAAAGCCAACAAATTTCTTAATCTCCTCTACAAACTCTTCAGTCAAAACTTTATCTTTTAGTCTGACATTCATTCATTGACAACTAATTTGTATAATATTTTTAATTCATTTAATACCAATATATATTAAATAATAATAATGTAGATAATGATTTATTTATAATAAAGTTGTAGTAACATATTTATATTATATAAATGTCATAAAAATGTTTTTGACACATCATCAATAGGTAAGTTTGTATTAAAATAAATTAATTAGGGTTGCATTAATTTCTTAGAAATTTACTAATAGTCTTTAGTTATTTTTTCTCATATACAAAAAACTAAATATTTAATATTTATCTATTAAAGATGAAATCACAAAAATTAAGTAAAAATAAAATACAAGCAAAATATAATAAAACATTCCAAAGGAATAAAACAATATTTTTTTTGGCAAAGAAAAAATCAATATAACATAAAAGCAAAAATCACATAAATGTAACATGATGCTATATTTGAAGAATGATCTATAGTGTGTGGGATATGCGCACATGATCATAAATACTCTAAAATAATTAGTTGATACCTTTAGTCATTGAGTTTACCCCAAACTATTAGGACTTTGGATTAATTATCATCGATTATAATTTGTTACAAGAAATTATATTCTTCGATTTCAAGATTGTATGCATGTAAACGATGTTTAAGCTAATATGATTGTAATATTATGATGTAAAAAGTGGCGTATATGCTAGTAAGTTTTTTTCAATTTAGTTTATATATGAAAGATACCAATATAAAAATAAATTGAGCATAAGAGAGAATAATTCTTGAGATATGTGAAAATAGTGATTGTTCATGAAATTAGGTAATTCTTCACTGGGGGTTAATAAAACCAACACTTTGAGATTCTATTATATTTGGGGATAATAAAACTATTAAAAATGGTAAAACGAATCATAATATATGTTATTCCAATGGGATTAAGTGCTCTTGTGTTTCTTTGATCTCAATAAATTAAGGTTCCATAATAATTGATGTCTTTAAAAGTAAAAACATGTAGTACCTATATGGACTAAAGTATTTTATATAATTGAGATCTTCCAAAAATTCATAATGCCAATACATATCAATATGCTTATGAAAATACAACAACAAATATCAAATGGTGATGGAGTAAAGTAAAAAATCAGTAGGGATCTTTAAAAATCCTTGTAAAGCATTTTATATGGACCTATGTATATATGAAAAAAATCAAAAAATTATATTTCATACCTTAATGATAGATAAGTAGGGTGATGAACATAAGCACGAAGGAAAGTAAGATCGATTAGGTAGATGGGCGATGACAAATTAGTGATAATTTTTCCCAAATTCTAAAATTTAATTTGGACGGATAAAGTATTTTTTGAAAAAATAATTAATGTCAAATAGTTATGGTCGATAGTATGAGTTTCCATTTCTAAAGCAATAACAAAATTGAATTTCATTATCAAACTTATTACATTCTAATAGCGATGGAATGATATTCCTTTTTCAAAAAGAGTGACAGCAAGGAATTCTATCACTAAAATTTGAAACGGATCTGTAATTTGTTTCAAAAATAATTGAGATGGAAGGTTAAACCACTCTAATTTCTACCTCCATTTCTAATTCCATTTCCATATACAGTAGAACCTCACTAAATTGATACTCTATAAATTAATAACCTCAATTATTTAATGAAAAATCAATCAACCGACTCCGTGGAATGTGTATAATTTAATAATTTCACTATCTATTATTTAATGCAAAAAAGAAAACACCCTATGTAAAAATATTAATTTATAGAATTAACATTCCTTATAAATCTAAAAATACTATACACATTAGATACAATATATTGCTTTGTAAAATCAATATTCCTTACAAAAATACCTATCTAAAGTAGTTTGTTTTTTTTCAATAGTTCGTATTTCAAATTGTATGTTTCTAAGTACCTTATGAGCAATAACATGATTTGGATTCGAAAGATCAAGAAAAGAAATACAAGAATGAAGAATATTTAATTTTTCTTTTGTTGACATGGGAGGATTTTCATCCATAACTTCACCATCTTCCTCTTCTTCTTGATCTTGAGACGATGAAAGTTTTATTAAATCTTCATTTGAAATTTCCTCAAAGGAAACTTGTTGCTCTTCCTCGGGATTTATAAGCTCGTGAACAGACATTGGGCGACTAATTGGTAGTTGATTAATAGCATTTTTAAGTTCAATTTCTATATCTTCTTGTTTCCGAACCCACTTCATTTTCTATATATTGAACTTTGCAAGCCATCCATTTGAAAATTCTGGTGTTCTCTCTCCAAGTTCAAGTTGTCTAGCAAATTGACGAGCCTTTTCCTTGATTAAATCACCTGATAATGCCAGCCGGTGTGCTTGGCATTGTAAAACCCAATATGCTAAAACATTATCAAGTTCAAATGCTTCACAACTCTTTGATGCTTAGATGTAAATTTAGTTGAGTCCATGCTTTCATATTATTGATGCTTAGCATGGATGTTGCTGATGGTTCCTTGTATTGGGACTTTTGAAAGCTTGAATTCTTGTATTGCCCAATTTGCAAGAGCTGATTGTTTGATGGATGGATTTGCTGCTTTATGATGACAAATTTTAAGCTTTTGATCATTACTCTTAGGAGATGAAGGCTTCAAATTGGAAGAATAAAAAAATAAAAAAAAAAGACAAACTATAACTCAACTGTTGTATGCATTAGCCTTTATAATTCAGGTGATGAACTTTTGATATTCCACACCTGGAAAACTTTATTGGAAACATGGTCATGACCTTTGGTATTTCAAAATTTAAGTTGATTAATTTAAGCACAAGTTTTAACTTTGAAAATTGACATTGAATTTATTGAGGCTTGCATGGATTAATCATGCAATATCTTTGATATATTTTCTGATTTTTTTAGGTGAAAGTTCTATAAATTAATAACCTCCGTTAATTAATAATTTTTTGTGCTACGGATCGTATTAATTTAGAGAGGTTCCACTGTAAGGTGAAATAATCTTCGACTTCCAATAGTGATGAATTATTATTCTTTTTCAAATTTTTGTAGCAAAGTGTTTTTTCCATTTCTAATTCGTTTCAATACCATTTCTAATTTTAGAAATAGAATTGGATGTCTCTATTTTCTATTTCTATTTTTGTCATTTTTTTGTAGTGTTTATTGAGAAGGAAAGATCACTGATATTTGACCATCCATTGATTAATATATTATATTAGTTGTATATTATTCAGCTGACTTTTATACTTTGATTACAATAACTTGATTTTCCTTATTTACATTTATATATAACATATAAAACACTTAAATTCTTAAACATATATGTTTGGACATGCATTTTTATATGTATACATATGTTTATACTAAAAATATAGATTATATATTTTCAAAACATATAAACATTTAAATGTATACAAATTTTTATGTTTATATGTTCAAAAATATACATATAAATATAAAAATGTATTTATTTTTATATGTGTTTTAAAATGAACTAATAATTATAAACGAATTAATTATTATTAATGTATATGTGTGTATACAAAAAATTATAAACATGTTTGTAAACATATACAATATGCATATACATTTATATGTATAAATATATTTATATGAAAATATACCTTTATATATGTGTTTATAAACAAATCTACAAGTATAAAGATATATGTTAAGCATTTATATGCTTATGTATAAACATAAAAATTGTATATATTAATACATTTTAACAATATACACTATATTTTTGTATAAACATATCTATACATATAAATTCATACGTATACTATATATGTATATAATATATATGTTTATACATGTCTACTATATATATAAATAGAATATACATGTATATGTATATACATATATGTTTATTAACACGTATATATATTTCATTTATACAAATATTTATAAAAACATATATGTGTATATATAGCCATATCTGTTTATATGTTTATAAATATGCATATAAATGTATTCATATGGTTATAAATATATATATTTATAAGGTATCATTTTACATGTAACTATATACATATAACATAGTTTTCAAAAAAATATATAAAATTTATTGTTTTTTAATAATGGTGTGGAGTAGTGAGGGTATTTATGTTTTTTACTTTTTCATGGGATTAAAAATAAATAAATTTTATTTTGATGTACTTTTTGTTAAAATTTTAAGGTGATGATACTTTTTATTAAATATTTTTGAATTGGAGTCTATTTGAGCAAATTTCTCTTATTAGAATGATGGGAATTAGAGGTTGGGAGATATTAATAAGGTAATTTTGATGAATAGTAATGATACTTTTTATTTTCATCAATTGTGATATTTACACAACAATGATGACACAGGAAATACAAGTTGTACATATAAAAGTCATAAAGAAAAAATTATCTGGTGCACATGTTCACAAGTTATTATGATATTATGCTCCCTCAAGATGGAGATCCAAAGCAAATCCCAATCTTGAGACACAATATGAAGTCATAATCTTAATAAAGGCTTAGTAAGTTCATTAATAATTTGATTAGAAAAGGAAATATGAAAGACACATAAGATTCCTCACTCAATTATGCCTCGAACAAAGTGGTAGTTTACTATAATATGTTTCTTACACAAGTGAAATACATGGTTAGCACAAAGGTATGTGGCACCAATATAATCATAGTAGATGATTGATGCTAGAGATGGAGTAAGACATAATTCAATAAGAAAATGAGTAACCCACTAATGTTTGTAGGTAGCAGAAGAAACATTATCATATTCTACTTCAGTAGAGGAATGAGCGACATAGCACTATTACTTAGAGCTCCAAGATATAGGATTGAGACTAAGGAAAACTACATAAGCCAATAGATATGTAATTATTTATGCCTATTGCCTAATCAGCATCAGGATAGGCATAAAAAGATAGTGATGGGTGATTATGTATAGTAAGCCATGAGAAGACATTCATATTAAGTAGCGAATAAGTTATTTAACTGTACCTTATTGGGTGAATAATGGCTTATGCATAAATTGAGATAACTATTTGACAACAAAAGGTAATGTCTGGGCAAGTGATAATTAAATACCAAAGAATGCCAACAACTTGTCGATACTTGGACACATCAAAAGAAGAATAACCATCATGGAAGAGAAGGGGTGAGTGTGTCACTAAAAATGTGGCCATAGGTTTGGAAGAGAGCATATTGTGGCACTATAGAAGATCATTAATATATTGGCATTGAGAGAGAAACATACCATCATAGTGTGGCAGAATATCAACTCCTAAAAAGACCGTGAGGGGACAAAGATCTTTTAGTGAGAAGCACACAATAATTTGGGAGACAAATTTACCAAGATGAGTTGAATCACTGCTAGTAAATATTAGATCATCAACATAACAAGAAGCTTATGTTTATAATAGTGTTCTAGGCCTACCATATGAACATGATATTTTGACTATTTGTGAGAATTAATTATTATTATGATTTGCATATTTATTATATTAGATATCCTTGGATAATATTATTAATTATTCTAAATATCCCTAATTGGTTATTGTTATGGGAATAACAATAAATTAAGATTAGTATAAAGGTGATTGATATTCATGGGTTGAATATGTGTATAATATACAAATCAAATTTATATCTATTTGTTGAGAATAAATATTAGACAGACCCATCTTGAGATTAATACATGATTAGTTATATATAATTAAATCCTTTAATCTGAGATCATTATAGTTCTTAACATAAGAAATATTGTATTTTTAATATAATCAAATATTGTCTTTAATCAGATGACTTAAAAGGTTATATTTGAACATAATAAGAATTATGTAATGAGATATGAGCGATTAAGATGAAATTTATCCCTCTTTCATAAGAAAGATATCTCTGGGTCCCCTAGATAATTGAGACTGAGAAATGTATGGTCATGCTCAAATGAATTGATTGAGATCAATATCATTTGTTTTATCAGTCTAATTGAATTTTGAGTAATCAAAGATAGAATGATATAAGGTTAACTTTGTCCATGCCTTATATTCTATCAATATAATGAGATAAAAGGATTATGTCATTAGCTATATTAAGGTTGTATTGCATAATGAGCTTTTCATATAACTTAGATAATCATAATATCTTGCTAGAGGCTTTTATGACTTGTAGGATCAAAATATGATTTATGTCTACTACCAATGTTAATTAAACCTATAGGGTCGCACATTAAGAACGAATAATAATGGTTATGATTTTTCACTCTCTGTAGTAATTTAAAATGATGAGATTATTTTAAATCACAAATAACAATTAGTTATTATTTAAATTCGAATTTAATTTTGAGAAAGTTTAAATTCATGATTTATATAAATAATTAATTTGTTACACTGAACTTGAGTTTTAATGAATAAATTCATTTAAAATAGATTTTAAGGATTTGAATTTAAGTTGTTATTATTTAAAAGAGTTTTAAATATATAATTAAATTCATTTATGACTAACCCTAGTAGACTTGTATATATATATGTGAGACATTTTTGATACAAGTAGTCATCTTTTATAAAACAGAGAGAAACTCTTTCGTTTTGAGAAGACAAATCTGAACTAGTATTCAACAAGATCATTCATTATTTATTTGTGTGTGGATACTTGTAGAGGGGGATCACTTTTCGGAATAGCAGCACCTTTGAAGATTAGAATAAACCAAGACATATTTTGAAGGCTTGATGAATTGATCTACAAGAGGTAAGTTTTGTTTACCCTTCCTTCATGTTTTTATGAAACACATGTGCTCATTGGTAGGTTAAGAAATAAAAATTATAAATTCCAATATGTTTATGTTCTAATTAGATTGGATATTCTGCCTGAAATCCCAACAGTATAGTAGTGAAGTCTGCATTATGATAAGAAAATAGAAAGGTGTCTAACTTAGTATTGATAAATCCAAATGTAATAAAAAAGCATTGATGCTCATTGTACAAGGCATGAGGAACTGTTCATAAAGGGACTTCTTTAACTTGCACACATTAAATGAATAACTGGTATCAATGTAACCAAGTGGTTGAACCATGAACACATCTTCCATGAGATTTCCATGTAGAAAAGTGTAATAGATATTTAGTTGACAAAATATTTACCCCTTGGAGAGATCAAGAGTGAGGATCATGAAAATCATAGCAGGATTGATAATAGGAGTGAAGGTATTATAAGGCATGATTGAAAACTCTCGGCCACAAGATATGCTTTATACTAATTGATAGAGCTATCAAAATTTTTCTTAATATCAAACATCCATTTACACACAATAAGATTTTCAAAATGATCATTTGGAATGATATCTCAAGTGTCATTGCATAAGACAACATCAAATTTTTTAGGCATAGCACAACACAAATTTGAATCATGAAGTGCATGTGTGATAGATGTAGGTTCATGATCTCTAGCTGAAGCAACTATAAGAAGAGAGTACTTCATATTGGGATTGATGATGTGATTCTTAGTGCTTGTAACCATGGGATAGAGATTTGTAGAAGGAGAGATAGTAGAGAGAGATGTTGTAGAAGCTTCATAAGTAGGAAACAATGTAGATGATGTAGATGATGGGCATAAAGTAAATATGATTGAATTTGATAGACTAGAAAAAGATGGAGGAATAACAAAATGAGTAGGAGAAATACACAACTAAGTAGACTCGGATTTAGTTATTATGTGAAGGAAGATGACTGATGAGAAAAAAGTAAAATCATGTTTATAAATGGACATGTCAAGAGATATAATATGTAGATATAGATAGATCATAACAATGATAGGTATATTGGGTTAAGGAGTAATGTAGAAATACATATAGTTTTGATTTAGGTTCCATTTTCTAACAAGTATAAGGATGAAACCAGAAATAATATAAACAACCATAAAAGCATAGTATGGACAAGTTAGGCAACTTGAAAACAATTTTTGATAAGAAGACAACATGGTGATGTATTATTTAGGCATACGATTAATGAGGTAAGGATTTGTGGTGAAAGCTTTAGGCCAAAAGGTGGTAAAGACATGGTCATGATGAAGAAGAGTGAGTCTTGTTTCGATAATATGATGATGATGACATTCAAGAAAGGCCATTGTGTTTAGGGGTATGTGATGGAGTGGTGAGATGGGAAATACAATGGTAGTTTTTTAGAGCAAGGCATTCTCCTTCACTGTCAATTTATAGTTGAATGATTGGTTTGTTAAAAATTTTTTTTAACAAGAGCCTTAAATTGAGTAAAAATGATGAAACATTGACTTTGTAGTTAACCGAGTAAAGCCAAATATAATGAGTAAAGTGATATATAAATATTGTAGTACTTATATCTATCATTTGAAAGAACTAGAGTAGTCAAAACATTTGAAAATATTGAATCCAAGAGGGATAAAGATACTAAAGTTGACTCGAAAAAAAAACAAGAGTTAATGGCTCTTATTGTTTTTGTGGGAATCACAAGAAGAGTTGAAAAGAGAACTTAAGTCATGTAGCAACTTATTTTTAGAGTCTAATTGACTAAGAATATGATTAGAGGGATGACCTAAGCATTAATTCCAAACATATAATGGCACTTAAATGGATGAGAAGGCAAAAAATGTTTTGAAATAGAAAAATAATTAGACCACATGTATACACCATATTTATTAGTCTTTGGAGTAAAATGCCCTCTTGTGAAGAACTTTCATCTGAAATGAATTGGAAACAAAATTAAAAATACATGGTTACTTTTACAGATTTGAGAAATAGAAATAAGATTTTGTATAACAACTAAGCATAACACATTATCAACAGAAAATTGATTGTTATTGTGGGACAAAGAGAATGAACTAGAAAGAGTAATAAAAAAACCATTACCATTACCAATTTCCACTTCATCCATTCCCTGATATGGAGTGTGTTAAAAGAGATTTGAAAGATCCATTGTTATATGATGAGAGGCTATGAGTCAAAAAGTTTTTTAGAGAAAGTTGGAATCACATGGGTGGCAATTTGAGAACTAGTTACAATGTATGGGTACTACATGGTATAGCTAGCTGAGGAGAAGAAGGTGTTGGAGGTCACAACTAACATGGAAAAGGGATATCTTGAACAAAATGGCAACACTGAGTAAAGTGGACTTGCTTTCCATAGAATTGGAAGCATCCTAAATAAGGTTTGGTACTTAGTTGTTCTAGTGGTTGGGCCCAAGGAGAATTGGATTGGAAAACCAAGCTATAATTTTTGATAACTAGAGTTGAATACCTTTACAGTTAAATTGGACAACATAATTTACCAAGGCTAGATAGGCAATTGAAGAAAGATGGGCATCAATGATGTTGTTTGACTTGTTTTTATGATTGGCATCAAATATCAGAAGTTTCTCATGTAATTCTTCAAATGTGATCGAAGAATCATGAGAATGAATTACATTTGTAGTTTCACTATAACTATCATCAAGCCCATTGAGAACCATGAGGGTGTGAAATCTTCAATGTCCATTGATAAATTTGATAAAGTCAATTCATCTACATGAACTCAATAATGAAATGAGTACTTTTTTGTGGGTTAGTTAGTTGACCTTTAAGTTGTGTGACATGCTCACATTATGATTTTTCTTTGGTATCAGTAAAGGGTTTCTATGCATCAAATGATGTGCATATTTTGGTAAACCCTAATCCATCTTGTGTTTGTGCTAAAGAAAGAAAGATTTATGGTGGTAAAGATAGTAAACATGAAGAAATTTCACTCATGTAACCATTAGATAGAAATTATGTATTGATTATAAAAAAATTGAAAAAAGAAATAAGAGACGATCACAACTCACTTCCCTTTGTGGATTAAATATTAGACAAAATCTCATCATATTTATTCTATTATGTTTTAGATAGATATCCAAGATATAATTAGATTATGATTGATCTGACAGATCTAGAAAAGATAACACTCACCTACCTTTATGAGATATTGCATTTAAGCGAATGTCATTTGGACTTTGTAATATGCCAACTATATTTTAGAGATACATTAATGTCATCTTTTACAATCTTAATGAGAAAATCATAGAAATAGTTATGTATGATTTTTCTATTTATGAAGATTCTTTTGAAGGATACTTATATAACCTATAAGTTGTATGGAAAAGATATAAAGAGAGAAATTTCATCTTAAATTAGGAAAAATATTGCTTCATGGTTAATGAGAGGATAATATTGAGGCATTCAGTCTTTGCTAAAGAATTGGAGGTTGATAAAAAAGTATCCATCAAAAAAAACTTACCACATTATATGGTAGTCAAAGGGGCAAGGAGTTTCTTTAGGTACATAGAGTTTTACTAGTGATTCATCAATAACTTTTAAAAAATAGCAAAATCATTGTATAAATTATTAGAGAAAGCCTACCACACTCAAGATGTGGTATTTACATTTGATAAAAAAGGTATTGATTCTTTTAAATAATTGAGAAGAGAATTAGTTTAAAGTCCAATTTTGATTATATCATGATGGGAATAATTATTTATTATTATGTGAAATACAAGTGCATTTACCATGGAAGTTATATTGGGATAGAAGTGGGATAATATCTTTAAATAAATTTGATATGATAGTCAAATTTTATGTGAAGCCCAAGTGAATTATATAATGATGAAAAAGAAAATATTAGTTGTGATTTTCTCTTATGATAAATTTCAATCATACATCCTTGGATTAAAGGTGGTGATTTATATGGATCAAGTAGTGGTATGTTACTTGATGATAAAAAAGAAGTTAGGTTTAGATTGATAAGGTGGATACTTCTCAAAAAATTTGATCTTGAAATAGACATACAAAAAAGAATGAATATATAATAGCCAACCATTTATCGCATCTAAAACCTAAGAATAATAAGATTGGCGAAGCTGAAATTTTAGAAAATTTCTCAAATGAGCAAATTTTGACAAAAGAGACTCTACCCCTTTAGTATGCTAATTTTTCTAATTATTTAGTATGTGATGCACTGCTCTCTTTTCTCACATCACATCAAAAGAATAAAAAATTATCACGTAAAATTATATTTGTGATGATCCACTTTTATTCAAAAGATGCATTGATCAGATTATAAAGAAATATATTTTCAAAAATGAGAAACTAATGATATTCTTTAAATGCCACTCTTCCCCATATGTAATACATTTTAGGGAAAACAAAACTACTTAGAAGATATTATAATTTGGTTTTTTTGACCATCATTATTTCAAGATTGCCAAAATATGGCAAGATGATGTGATAGATGCCAAAAGATTGGGGAACATATAAACATGAATTGAAATGTTGTTGAACTCTATCCTAGAAGTGGAAATCTTTGAAGTTTGGCACAATTCACTTTATGAGTCATTTTCTAATATCTTAAGGGAAAGAAAATATTCTATCGATAGTGAATTATATATTAAAATGGGTGGAAATGATAACACAAAAAAATTATATGAAGATAGTTGTTAGTTTCTTACACAAAAATATTTTCACTTGATTCAGAGTACCGCGTCATATCTTAGGTGATGGAGAGAGTCACTTCTATAATAGGATATTTGGTGCATTCCTAACAACTAATGGAACTAAGCATAAAATGGACTTATATATCATCCTAAAATGAATGAACAAGCAGAAATATCAAATAGGAAAATCAAAAATATATTAGAGAATATGATTAATTCATCTATAGAAGATTATCTCAATGCTTGGAGGAGGCATAATGGGCATATAGAACAATTTTTAAGACATTATTGGGTATGCCTCCTTATAAACTTGTCTTTGGAAATATTTATTAATTGTCATTTGAACTTGAACATAAAGTGTAACAAATGGAAGACCCCACTAACCTCACTCCTCAAGTGAGCTATGAGTGTTAATTAGTTGTGTGGCCCCCACCAAGCATTTCAATATTTCATGCTTTGTCTCTCAAGCACAAGGTTTTATACATGGGTCAAGACTTATTCGCATGCCTCTCATGTCGCATTCCCTAAGATTTGAACTTGATACCTCTAGTCTATATAGTTCCAAATCCTAGCACTTAAGTATCAATTGACCACTCAACTAGTTATTGTGGGAATTAAAAGACTCAGGTTTAAGTCTTAGGGAGGCAACATGAGATGCATGAGAATAATTTCTGACCTATGTGTAGAATTGTACAACTTGAGGGGTAAAGTAGAAAATATAAATATGCCTGATGTGGGCCAAGCAACCAATTATTATTCGGGGGTTGGTCGATGACCGAGACTAGTGGGGCCCATTATTTGTTACATAAAGTATGGAGGGCTTAAAAAAATTGAACTATGATTTAAAGTATGCAAAGGAAAAAGGGTTTTACAAATGATTGAACTAGAATAGTTAAGAAAAGATGTGTAATAACTCATAGATTTATAAATATAAAACAAAATAATAGAATGATAAAAATTTACATAGGAGAGAGTTAAAAGTTATAGAAAAAGTATTGGTTTTTAATTCTCGGCTAAAGTTGTTCTTAAGAAAGTTGAAATCTTGATAGTATGATCAATTGAAATTGCATCCATGTATTTCTATAGGAAAGTCATGGTGAAATCAAAAAAAGGAACAAATTATAAAATAAATGGAGAAAGGGTGAAGCATTACATGGCAGAAAGAAAAATTTTGGAGGATCCAAATTAAGGCAAATTTTAAATAGTAGTAGAGATGAAAGACATGGTCATGCTTAGTACCATGACTTTAGTATTACAAAAAGAGATTGCCTTTCAAAAGTTCAATGACAAAGCCACATCTTTTGACAGTGCTATGAATTTGGTATTATAGTTAGATATTATTCCTTAGAAGCCTAATGAAAAAACTCTTGACTCTTAATAGCATCATGAATTTGGTGTTACAAAAAGAAATTACCTCTCAAAAGCTCAATAATAGAGTCATGCCTTTTAAGAGTGCGGCGACCATGGTGTTACAAAAAAATTGTCATGTTAGAATTAAAGAAGAAGCCATGATATTCCTCAAATACACAACATCCAAAGAGGAAAAGGCCAAAGAAGGAAGTCCAAATAGTGTGATGCTAAAAGAAGATTCACAAAAAATGAAGTAAAGGTATATATTGAAAAGATAGCATAGATGGTAGAGATCACCAAAGGATGTGAAAAATTATTCATGGTATAGCTTTGTTTTTTAAAATGTTGTTCTGAATGGGAGCCAACCAAAGAATTTTTTTTCTGTATGGTATGATGTAATAAATACAATATACTCATCACATGAAACATTGTAAATACTTAACTCACCCATAAATATAATAGAGGAACTCAAATCCCATCATGTCCCTTAATATATCCACAACAATAAGTTGCTTCACTACCTTGAGGTATTATGATACTCAAACTTAATTATAAAGAAAAATATTTTGTTTTTGATGATGTGAGAGATATATATATTTTTTATTTTTATTGAGAGGGAAGTCATTGCTTAAGGATGAGAAATAATTTTGATGTGTGAGTTTGTTCAATATGTAAAATACTAAATCTTCTGGGTTGTTTGGGTTGTTTTTCATGATGTAGAAGAACAAATATATGTGATAATTAGAATGATTTCATGAAATTGTGTTTTGATAAATTATGATAAATATTAGTGAAATCATTATATTTTTAAAGGTAATTGACAAATAAGTGATAGTTGGTCATATCGAGTAGTTTTGACATTCATTATTAGCCAAAATTCTACATAATTTGTCATAATAATTTTTGTATATCATGACTTTACCACCTCATTAGTATAATCCTTTCACTATATAACATATTCTTTTGGATATGATATTATCATAGAGCCTTAGTCAACTTATCTTACAATATTTAAATTGCTACAATATTAATTCCACATTTCTATAACCAAGTACTCTACTAGCTCTAAAAGTCCTGACCATGTTCTAGTGTTATGAATCCTAAAGTTAGAGAGCATGATCTTGAAATCCCCCTCTCAAAAATATATTTTTGAGATTTAATTGAAATAGCATGGGATTTAAGATTTTGAATCCTAGATTCTCATAAGGGCTATCTTTGAGAACTCGATGCTCATGAGATTTCTTCTCTTATACATCATATAAAAATTTATTCAAGTCTAATATTAGGTTACATTGAAATCAAAGGTTTATTTATTTTGATTTATATGATGTATGGATGATTTTATATTAAATTGTAATGCTTCATTCAAGTTGTGGAATAGATATTGATGAAATCGGTGATTAAATAGAACCAAATATAAGGTTTTACTATTAGTGGGCTTGTACTTTTTTCCATGGTAGATAGTAATAGGTAAAGAATGAGGATTACTCATGCACATGTAAGAACAAAGTGAGAGTTATTCTAATAGTGATGTGTGAGACAAACGTATATGTTAAAACTTAAAATTATAGTATGTTAGCTTTTGTGAGTGTGATGTTAAAGAAACTATAAGTGTGAATACTTTTACATATCAATCCATTGTACATGTCTTAGAAGAACTAACATTCAACTAATGTATTATTCTCTTAAGTATTTTACCTCTAGGGTATTATAGTCAAAGTCACATCATCATTATGGGGAAGGATGACAAGTAATCCAATGACATATGCAAGTGGTAGTGACTCATGAGTTAGTGATAATCCTTTAATTTGCTTTCACTTGTATGGTTCCCACCTATAAGATTTGAGGTAGGGAATATACTAATTATGAGTACGACTCTTATGAAACTGAAAATTACAAAAACATTTAAGATCACATTAGTTCAAAGTAATTAAGATATCCAAGGTCGAAGAATAAGAATGTACAGATGAAGTAACCATCAATGGTAATTAATGAGTTGCGTAAAATTTATTGACTTGTGAATGACCCTCTAATAGAGATGATTTGTTATCTTAGTAGTAAACTTTTGAGAGAACTACAATGAGGGGAACATCATTAGGATTGGCTCAATGATGATAACTACCTTGTATGCCGCTATGACAAAGAGATATTCTGATAATAATCCAATATTCATTCTATATCCAAACTCAAGATGAATCAAACAATTTAAACATATATTATATGAATGAAAATGGACAAAGACTAGGATTTAAGAATTTTACCAAAATCTTGAATTATCTTTTCTACTAAAATATTATTATCTCACTGTTAGTTGACCAAACTAATGTGGAATTGATATAATGACAAAAGTTCTTTTTACTACTTATATAACCCATATACGTGCGGGTCTTTATCAATAAGATATCCTCACCAATTAGCTTTTAGGACACGATTTAACCAATAAAATTAATCAGTATAACAAAGTCACAATAATCTATAATTATAGGTAACCTCATGTGAGGTTGAACAATTAAATTAATTCCCAACTTCAACTTATTTAGATTATGATACAAGCTATTTGTGAATTCATTAGATTGATGTGAACCTAAAGTGTATAGTGATCTAACATCTTTCCTAACATTTTATAAACATATTTATCTATCTCATGTTTACCCAAATGTTTAAAAAAATCTATTTTTTTGATTCATTGCATGAGTTTATTGTTAAAGGAAAAATTGACATTGAGTCAATTAACCACGTATCAAAGTTAAATTACTTATGGACATGATGACTAGATGAAATTATGCTTTATTCATATCATTATGATGGATAATACATATTAGAATATCAAATTATGCATTAGTATGACAGAGGATTGACCTTAGCACCACATTGTTGACTTCTTCACTTGATCTATTGCTAAGTGTGCCAGCCAATGATCCTCATGTCCATGGTCCAAAAATGATGTGACATGAGTAAGGACTTCTACCTTTTAGTGCGATAGAGGATTGGTTATGGCATCACATTGTTGCATTCTTCACTAGATTTATCACTAAGTGCACCATAACCTTTCACTAGGCTAGTGATGAATATAGACAAATGAACCCTAAATACTTATAATAATTGTTTTATTGTGACTTCTATCCTCACATACATTAAAAAATGAAATGATTGTACCTATATATATATATATATATATATATATATATTCAAAGTTATAGATATTCATTTCATTCCCAAATATGTTTGAAAATCATTCCACCATTACACTATTATTGGTGATCCATAATATGAAATTCTTATTATTATATCTCCATGTATACTGTTAGGACAAAGAGATATTATGATAATTATATGACATTCGATATCTTAACTCAACTTGAATGAAACTATTTAAACATATATCAAATGAAAAACATGGAAAAACACTAAGATTTAAAAGTCATACAAAACTCTTGAATTATCTTTTCTACTAAAATATTGTTGTCTCCTTGTTAGTTGAAAAAACTGCTAATATAATATATGTAGAATCGATATATGGATATAAGTTATTTTTACTATTTGTATAACCTATATATTTGCTGGTCTTTATCAATGAGAGATCCTCACCAACATATGATAACCTATATATTCCCATAGGATAATCTATATATTATCTTTTCTTAAGGCCGGCTTGATGAAAACACTCTCAACTTCTAGAGAGAAACAAAGCTTTCTAGAGAGAGAAACTAAAATTATGGGGGAGAAGAAGCTATTTTTAAGCTCAATTTGAAGGAAATGGATTACTTAGATAATAAGAAATCATTTTCCTCATTTATTAAAAAAACCACACCCCTGTATCATCTTCTCCAAAGTTTCACGCAGAAAATATCGAGGAACTCTCGATATTGTTTTCGGCCGATGATATTCAGAAGCTCCCTGAGCCTCATAAACACACTCTGGTGGGTAAATTTTCGCATGGCCAACCACACATTGATGATGTTCATGCATTCTTTGATTCATTGAAGTTGAAATGATGATAAAAATTGGGCTTATTGATGATAAGCATGTTCGTTGCACTATACTGTGAAGAGTACTATCATCGTTTATGGTTGAAAGACGCTTAGTATATCATAGGTTATCCTATGAGAATATTCAAATGGATGCTGATTTTTACTACGAAGGAGGAAGCTTTTGTGGCTCCGGTATGGTTTCTATTTCACATGCTCCCGATACATTTTTTGATAAATATGCTCTATATCATATCGCCTGCATACCAGGTTCTCCTCTTCTTCTTGATGGCACCACTGCTACACTTTGAAGACCAAGTGTAGCTCGAGTCTGTATAGAAGTGGACTCACAGAAGCCACTCCCAAATCGCATATGGATAGGACTCATTGAAGGTGGAGGCATCTGGCAGCAAGTTATACCTGAAAATCTTCCAGCATATTGTTCATGCTGTAAGAAAATAGGACATAATATTGAGAGATGTATAGTGAATAAAAGAAGAGCAGAAGATAGGCAGAGGATGGAAGAAAGAAAGATGGAGGCTGGAAGATGAAGAGAGATAGTGAAATATCAAAAAAAACCTCAAGGTTCACAATCTGTACAACTAGAAGTATAGAATAATGAAGTAGAAGAGATGTATTTAATTGAATATAAGAAGATCAATGAGGAAGAAGATTGAGTAAACCAGATCAAAGAGGAAACTAAAAAGAGAGAAATGATTAAAAAATTGCAAAATTGAATAGGAGAACAAAAACATAAATGAAAAATAAGCTACAGAAAATTAGGGGATGAGCAGTAGCTATAAAAGATTTTTCGGAGGAGGAAATAGAGGTAAGAAGTTCTTTATCTCTTTATATGGATGGGGAAGAAATTGAGCAGAATATGAGGCTCACTAAAGATGATATAAACAATGAAAAATTTAAACAGAAGATGGGAAATAAGGAATGGGCAATGGAAGAATTAAAAATTATGGCAATTTAATTGGGAAGGGAATGGAAAGGAGAGAAAAGTGGTGATTTAAGCTCGTTAAAAATACTTAGAAACAAAAAAATATATATAAATAAAACATATGAAACTAAATTCATCACTAGAGCACAAACAAAGTCAGCAAACAATGATTAGTTACATTTACTGGAATATTTGGGGAGTCACAAACATCCCCTCAAGAAATAGAATAAAAAAATTGATACATATTTATAAAATCAATCTAATAATGTTAGCAGAACCTATGGTGAATGAAGATCAGCTAGAAGAATATACAAAACTATTGGGTTTTGAAAATGGGTATGTTAATAACAATAGTAAAATCTAGATATTTTGGAAAAATATTTTAAATATAAAAATCTTAAAACAAACTGAACAATTTATAAACTTCTGTTTAAGTCAAAAGGAAAATAAAACAATAATAGTAGTTTATGATAAAAACAAAAGAGAAGATAGAAAAGAATTGTGAGTGAAAATTTAGAGAATTTCTATGGTAAATAAACCATGGATTATAGGCGGAAATTTTATTACCTTAAGAATTTTTAAAGAAAAAAAGTGAGGAAGACCTCCTAACAAGAGAGCTACTTCTCATTTTAATGATACTATAAATAAACTAACTTAATAAAGGTTAATTTTTTAGGCTCATAGTTTACATGGTGTAATAACCAGAAAAGTAAGGGAACTATATGGGCAAGATTGGATAGAATTCTATATAATTTTAAATGGCTAGAACAATTCGGTCCTATGGAGGTGAAGCATCTAAATAGGAAATGTTCTAATCACAGTCCACTTTTAATTTCAATTAAAAAGATAGTACTCACAATGGTTTTTATAGATTTCAGAATGCTTGGTGCTTACATCATCGCTTTCTTGATATTGTGAAGGAATCATGGAAAATAAAGATTTTAGGAAACCCTATTCAAATCCTAAATAATAAGTTCAAAAGATTAAAAGATGTACTAAGAAAATAGAATAAGGAGACATTTGGGAATATAAATAAAAATATAAAAGAGGTAGAAGACTTAATTATAAAAAAAGAGCTAGAATATGAAATTGAACAAAATGCAAATACAAGAAGTGCTCTAAATAAAGCACAAGCTGAACTAAAATTAAAACTTTTAATGGAAGAAGTATATGGGAAACAAAAAGCTAAAATAAAATGGCTTAAAGAAGGTGATAAAAACACAAAATTTTTTCAAAGAATAACTAAATTTAAATATCAAAAACATAGAATTAAGGGTATAAAAAATGATGAAGAAGCATGGGAGGATAAAGAAATAGATTTACAAAACTACTTTTCGATGTTTTTTGAAAATCAATTATGTGGTAAAAGTGAGATAAAAAAAGTACACTTATATAAAATATAGAAAATAAAATTAATTTTGAAGATAATTATATGTTAACTAAATTTATCAAAGAAGAAGAAATTAAAATAGCTCTATTTAATATGAACAAGGATATTGCAGTTGACCCTGATGGATGAAATAATTATTTTTTTTAGGAATGCTGGTATATAATAAAAGAAGACCTAATAAAGCATTAATTAGTATATATTGTGATGCTGAAATAGGAAAGAAATGGGGAAACTATCGCATAGTCCTCATCCCAAAAATAGAAAATCCACAAAAAGGGAAGGATTTTAGACCAATCAGCCTATGCAATTCCATTTGTAAAATTCTTGCTAAAATTTTCCAAAATAGATTGGCTAATTATTTGCCTAAAATTATTTCAAAATACCAAATAGGTTGTATATTGAATAGATTAATAATGGAAAATATATGATTGGCTAATGAAATGAGCAGAGAAATAGGAATCAAAATAAGAGGAAATAATGTAATTTCCAAACTAGACTTATCTAAGGCATTTGATAGGGTGGAATGGGACATCCTCTGTTTTACTATGCGTAAAAATGACTTCTCTGAAACTTGGATATATTTAATATCTAGATGTATATCGAATACATGGGTGAAAGTTTTAATAATTGGAAAACTAGGAAAAGAATTGAAACCGGTTAGAGGTATTAGACAAGGAGACCCACTCTCTCCATTATTATTTAATATTTATCTGGAATTATTATTAGTAAATCTTAAAAATAAAATGGAAAAAGGCAGAATAGGAATATTCAAACAGCCAAAAAAATGCTCCATTGGTAAGTTGTTTAGCATACGCGGATGATGTAATGATCTTCACTAATGGAGGTGGTAGATCGTTACACTATCTGATGGACTTATTAAAATGCATGGAAGAAGAAACATGCCAGAAACTAAACAAGAGAAAATGTCAATATATGTTATCCTTTAAGGCTCCCACTGCATTGATTCATAAAATTAAAAATATAACAGGTTTTTCTTTTAAAAAAAGAGAAATTATTTACATGGGTTGTCCAGTTTATGAAGGTAAGTTTAAGACTGAATATTTCGAATTTTTAATAAATAAACTAAAAAAGAAGATATCGGGATGGAAGGAGGAATATTTTAAGTATGAGAGGGAGAATAACATTAATAAAACATGTGTTAGAAAGTTCATTAATGCATAATATTATGATTATTCAACCCCCTGATAAGTTTATTAAAAAGATAGAAAAATAACTTGCTAACTTTTTGCGGGGTAAAAAGGGTAAATATAAAATACATTGGAAAAAATGGAGGGACTTATGCTTTCGTGTTAGAGAAGCTGGTTTAGGCTTTGTCAACCTTAAGGATTTAGCCAAAAGCATGAGCAAGTAAAAGATGTTGGAGGTTAAAAGAAAATGACATCTTATAGTCTGAATTTATGCGGGTAAAGTACTGTATAAATGATGATATTAATAATGTAAGAAACAAAAGGAAAAATACACATGTTTGGGCACATATGCTCAAGCAAAGAGATTTAGTTGAAAAATATTCAAAGCATACTAGAAAAAGATGGAGATGGAAATTAAGTTATGAAGATACATTTTCTATTAAAACGGCTAAAAATGTAATAAGAAAGAAACAAGATGAACATTTTTTTTTAAATGGGTCGGGAACAATGATAATCCACAAAAAATTAAAACCTTTATGTGAAAAATTTTATCAAATATCATACCAATTAATAATAATTTAAAGAAGAAGGAGATTCAGCTAGCATCTAGATGTGATTGTTACAGAAACGAGATGGAAACATTGGATCATCTCTTCTCAAATGGAAAAGTTGCATTAATAATATGGAATAGATTAGGAGTAGAAATGCACATAAAATAAGAACACCTCTCCTCAAAATGTAGACTTCAAAATGGATTAAGTTGAAAGCCCCAAACCCTACGCAGAAATGGATGAAAAATAACATTCCACTAATAGCTATTTGGTCCATCTGGAAGGCCAGAAATAAAAGTAGCATTGAAGGGTATAATATGTTAGTAGAAACTATTTGGAGAGATATTAAGGAGGAAACAAGTAGAATTTCAGAATCAAGCCTGCTAAACATGAATGGAATGAAGGTAGATAATGAAATGCTAAAATTTTGGAATCTAAAAGTACAACAACAAAAAAGATTTAAAACAATAAGAATAAAATGGGAAAAACCATCAAAAGAAAGAATGACTTTGAACATGGATAATAGCTTTAATATAGATATGAGAGTAGCAGGAGGTGGTGGGGCCTTAATAAACCCTGAAGGAAAGCTAATTTTATCTTTCACAAAGAATTTTCAAGCATCATCGGCATTACATGCAGAGATTCTAACATTAAGAGAGGGGATAAGAATATGTATAGAGAAAGATATAAAAAAGATAGATATTTAAATAGATTCGATAATTGTGGTAAATTTAATTAATAAAAAGTTTATAATGTGGAAATACGAGGATGAAATAGAAGAAATATTGAAAGAAATAAATACATTAGATTTTACTATAAAACATATTTATAAAGAAATAAATAAATGCATTAGCAGATAGACTTTCCAATGAAGGAAAAATCAAAGGACATCAGGATTATAATAGAGTATACCGGAAAAATACAGAGGTATTATAAAGCTGAACAGTAAGGAATTCCCTTATATTAGAAAAAATAAAGAATAGGTTTTGATAGTTGAATATATTAAATGAAAATAACAGCCATTTAGAGCTGTCAACCAGGTCGGGCCGGCCCGGCACGGCACGGGGCACGTCACGGTTCGGCCGTGCCTAGGCCGGCCCGGCACGTTAAAAACCGTGCCTGGTTCCGTGCCGTGCCTGGGTTAGGCACGAGCTGTGCCGTGCCGTGCCTGGCCCGGGCCGTGCTGTGCCTGACCCGGCACGGCTCGGCCCGTGGCACGGCACGTCGGCACGGGTTCTTCCCGTGCCGGTTTCATGCGGCCACGCGTTGGCGTGACCCGGCCCCTACCGAAAAAAAGACCGCGAGTCGGGTCCAATCTAACCCGACCCGCGGTCCCGACTCCCGACCCAATACCTATTCCCAACGGGAAAATAAAAAAAATTTCAAATATTATAAATCTGAGCCGTTGGATTCGCCTCCAACAGCTAAGGGGCAGAATCTAATGGTCCTCGTGATTCTGCCCTGTAAATAATTATTAAAAATTCAAAAAAAATAAAAAAAATATTTTTTTTTATAAAAAATTAATATCTTTAATCTATAAATTATACCCCCCTCCCTATAACATTTATATTTTTCAAAAACATATATCCTCTCAAAACTTTCTCTTTCTCTCACATAAATCGTGCATCTCTCTCTCGGGCCTCGGGATTTTGCTTTCGGCTTGAATTTTCGTGAAACTCGACTTTAGTTCTGAACATTAGAGCTTGCTACTGTGCACCGTGCACGTGACCGATCTCATTGCTTTTACCGGGTAATTTATTTTACGCTTTTTATACTTTCTCTCTCTATAGTTTCTCTCTCTAGAAAAAAATTAGGAAAAAACAAAAATCATAAAAAATGACAAATACCCCTGACACGTATTTTAATTTGAAAAATGAAAATATTACACAGAGGTCTAAGGCTGATCAAACTTTAGTTTCTCCAGTCGTCTAAACCCAAAGTTCTAAAAAACAAAAAACTAGGAGGACTTCTGTAGTTTGGACTCATTTTAAAATCATAACACAAAAAAATGTTAGGGGTGAGGAACAAGAAATGACACAGTGCAAATATTGTATGGGACTATTAACATGCAAGAGTTCATTTGGGATTGGGCACCTTAAGAGGCATGCCGAATTATGCACCAAAAAATATGGACACTTAGATCCTGGGCAAACCCAACTTGCACTACATTTTTTGAGACTGGATCGAGTTCAGTCTCAAAGTTTACTCCCTTCGTATACTCCAGCGAGTTGGGTAGGGATGGCATTACCAGGCTCATCACATTGATGAGTCTTCCGATCAGATTTTCGGAAGATCCAAGGGTAGTGCGCATCATACAGACTTATTTTCAGCATTCCTATCGTAGGATTCCTATGTCCACATCTAGGAATGACATACTAAAGATATATAAGTTAGAAAAACAAAAAATAATTAGGAAATTTATGGCATATAGTGGAGTGGTGTCCGTGACATCCGATATATGGACAAGTCACGATGATTTTTCTTATGCATGTCTCACGAGTCACTATTTAGATTCTAACTGCACAATCAATAAAAAAATTTTAGGATTCACTGAGATTCTTTATCCTCATGATGGCCCGGTGATTTTTGAGTGTATGATGAAAATCTTTAGGGAATATAAAATTCAAAATAAAATTTTTAGTGTCACATTTGATAACGCTTCTAATAATGGAGTAACGATCAATATGTTTGTTAGGAATATTAGAGACGCACCATTAGGAGAGATCTTTCATGTCAGATGCATGTGTCACGTGTTAAACCTGATTGTTCAAGCGGGTATGAAGGTGTGTTCCCCCGCGTTGGATAATATACGCAATGCACTAAAGTATATTCGCACACCTCGTAGACAACAAGAGTTTGGTAGTCTCTATTTGTCTGCGAATCTTTAGAAGAAGAAATTCCAATCGGATGTGAGACATCGTTGGAATTACACGTACCTGATGTTGGAATCATGTGTTGGATACGAACACGTGATATCCGATTATGTCAATAGTAAGAGTGACGAACTTATTATTGACGACACTGACTGGGCTTCAAAAATTTCATTTATGAAATTCCTGAATATTTTTTATGACACTACGAACATGTGTTCGTCGGTTTATACGCCCACCACTTGCATTGCACTCCGGTTCATATGCAACATTAGTAGCATGTTTAGGAAGTATCGAGCTGACCCGACGCTTAGCCATATGGTTGCAGAGATGGAGACCAAGTACTTGAAGTACTGGTCTACCGTTCCATCTCTTTATTGCCTCGCTGCATGCATGGACCCTTGGGCTAAGGTGGAAGGGGTATAAAATATCCTGACTTTCATTTTCTCGTGCATGAACCTGGAAGGGCCACCTGAAGGGTTCATTCACGAGAAATTGACTGACATATTCACATACTACGATACTAGGTATGGTGGTGGTGGTAGTGAGACTATGATTACGGACATTGATACCTTGTTCGAAGATGACGATTATTCCATCCAGCTAGCGAGGGGGAAACGTAGGGGTGGACAATCACATAGGAGCGAGCTGTCTCGATACTTAGATACCGATTACTGCTCAATCCTATCACATTCTGATACTAAGAATCTTGATTTATTACAGTGGTGGAAAACATATGAGTTCGCCTTTCCCGTGCTATCTAGGATGGCACGAAATCTACTGATTCCTCCAGTGTCGAGCATAGCATCGGAGTCTACTTTTTCTGTTGCAGTGAACGTGATTTCGGATAGGAGATCAAGATTACGTCCAGATATGGTTGAGTCCTTGGCATGTTTGAAGGATTGGGAGGAATCGCGGTTTAGCATCCATGATCGTGCTAAAGCTGGGACTGGGACATGCACTGCAGTCACATCCACATCAACTACGATGACAGAGGAGTTGATTACCGATGATGATGATCCATATGATACTGATCTTGATGTTTCGGCTGATGATTCTCATGATATGCCGATTGACGATTGATGATGATCTGCTGTTTTTTGTTTTCGATATTTTTTTTTGATTGTATTTGTACGCTTTGTTTGTACGTTGTGTTGAAACTTATACTTGTTTTGTTCGGACCATCGGTTTCAAATGGATGATTGGTAATTTTTCATTTGTGTTGTTTAATTTTGTTTAATTTTTATTTTCACTAACATAATGTATTGATTTATTTTTTTTACGATTTAAATTTTATTTTAAAAATTAATAACTTTAATATATAATTAATAAATATAATAAAAGTTAAACAAATTTGAATTTGATAAAAAAAAATAAATTTCTAAACTTTGTTTTTTTATTTAATTTTTATTTTTAATATTTTTAAAAATATTTATATTTAATACTCTACACTTAAGCATTACAATATATAAAATTTTTTTTTAAAAAAAAAATTTTCTGCCTGCGTCTCAGTCTCGGGCTCGAGTCTGCCTCTGCCCGGCCTGTATGGCCGGGCCAGGCCCGGCACGGCCTGCCGTGCCTACGGGCAGTGCCGGGCCCGACTCTTTTTAAACCATGTCAGGCCGGGCACGATAGCATGAACGTGCCCTTATAAAACGAGCCCGCCCGGGCCGGCCCGTTTGACACCTCTACGGCCATGCTCATAACTTCACCCCGGTTCTAAGAGGTGATCCAAAGGAATGTCCATTCCAGAAGGCATGGACTACCTCAAGATGGCCAGATTCTGATATACAAAATTTTTAGTCCTCTTTTTATAGGTGTTAAGCATTGAAGTGAAGTCATGGCCACAAAAAAAGTGTGACTTCTCAATCACGTAATGGGAAGGGGCAGTGGTAATGGGTAGTGTAATTATAGAAATATAGGAGTTTTATTTTTTGCAGGTAATCAAACAACTCAGAAAAAAAATCAGCATGGATAGATCAAATATAGATGATGTTTTATTTTTACATTCATTCAGATTTTTTGTGGTGTTTAGGGTTTCTGTTTATAGTGTCTGTAATTTTAGTTCATGGAGTCTGTGTTATAATGGTGTATTAGTGGCCTTGTGCTGGCAGGGTCTGTGTTACTTATGTGTGTCTGTATGAAGTCTAAGTAAAGTAGCAAAACAAAGCAAGAAGTGGGCGCTGAAGAACTAGCTCTTAACAAAAAGATGGAGGAATCCAACGCATATACAAGGTTGGAAACATGGAATCGGAATAGCAGGAAGTAGAAAATAACAAAGCATGGTTGATTAAAAAGGCTATTTTATTTGGATATATATATTTGAAAAGGGTAAAGGCAAGGCAAGGAAATGGTATTTAAGTTGTGTGGATATGTTGCTTTTGTTTGGTATACAGAATAGAAGCTGTTAAAGAGGCAATAGGGAGGGTCAAAAGAGGCTAAGGTAATGCAGTAAAAGAGGCTAAGAGAAGAAAGGAAGGAAAGCTTAGGGGAGGTAGCAAAAGAGGTTCGTGGGAGAGAGGAAGGAAAGCTAAGGATACACTCAAAAGCTAAAGATTAATATACATCATACTCAAATTTCAAGAAGTATACACAGTTAATTAATCAATAAATTAGCGATTATGTGAGTTATAATAACAAGTAGTATATATGACTAATTGATAGAGGCATATAGGTGGTTAGAAGGGTGTAAAGGGCTTCGCGTAGCAAGTAAGTAGGTTGTAAAAATGGTATTCCTCCGCCAAAAGAATGGGTTAATTTTAATAAAATACTACTTAAAAAAAGATCCTCACCAATAAACTTTTGAGATACTATCTAACTAAAAAAATTGAATTTTATAAAAAAATCACAATAGCCTTTAATTGTAGGTAACATCATGTGCAGTTGAGCAATTGAATTAATTCCCAAGTTCAACCTACCTAGATTATGATGCAAGCTATTTTTGAATTCATTAGATTGTTATGAACCTCAAGTGTATAGTGATGTAAAATGTTTCAAAATATATTATCAACATATTCACATATCTCATGTTAACCCAAATGTTTTAAAAGAAAATCTATTTTTTTGATTCATTGCATGAGTTTATTGTTCAAGAACAAATTGACATTGAATCAATTAACCACATATTGAATTTAAATTGCTTATAAACATGGTGACTTGATGAAATTGTGCTTTATTTATATCATTATGATGGATAATACATATTAGACCAACAAATTGTGTTTTAGTATGATTGAGGATCAACCTTAGCATCACATTGTTGACTTCCTAACCTGATTGATTGCCAAGTGTGCCAGGTGATGAACCTCTTGTCTATCCTCACATACATGAAAAAAAACTTATATTACTTATTTTATTATGACTTCTATTCACATACATGAAATAAATAACAAGATTATAGTTATATATATATATATATATATATATATATCCAATATTCATAAATATTCTTTTGATCCCCAAATATGTTTGAGAGTCATCTGACCATTACACTATAATCGGTGATCCATGAGAGGAGATTCAATGAAGAATAATACAAATTAAACTATCAAATTGTGCTTTAATATGACCAAGGATCAACCTTAGCAACACATTATTAACTTCTTCAACTGATATGTGGTCGAGTGTGCTAGATAATGATGTGACATGAGCAAGGATAAGTATTTTTTTTGTGTGATAAAGGATTTGTTCTGGCATCACATTATTGGCTTCCTCATTATATTTTTCACTAAGTGCACCCTGCCCCAACACTAGGCTCATGATGAATTTAGGCAAATGAACCTCAAAAACATATAATACTTATTTTATTGTGACTTCTATTCTGACATACATAAAAAAAATGACAAGATTGTAGTTACACACACACACACACACACACTTATATATATATATATATATATATATATATATATATATATATATATATATATATATATATATATATATATATATATATATATATATATCCAAAATTAACATATATTCTTTTGATCTGCAAATATGTTTGAGAGTCATCCCACCATTACACTATTATCGGTGATCCATGAGATGAGATTCATATGACGGATAATACAAATTAGAGTATCAAATTATACTTTAGTATGTCCATGAATCAACCTTAGCATCACATCGTTGACTTCTTCACCTTATCTATTGCCAAATGTTCTAGCCACTGATCTTGATGTCCTAGTCCATGAACAATGTGACCTAAGCAAGGACATCTATCTTTTTTCTGTAACATAATAATAATAATCTTATGATTATACATGAAAAAAATGACAAGATTGTAGTTATATATATATATATATATATATATATATATTATCCAAAATTAACATATATTCTTTTGAACCCCAAATATGTTTGAGAGACATCTCACCATTACACTATTATTGGTGATCTATGAGATGAGATTCTTATGATGGATAATATAGATTAGGCTATCAAATTATGCTTTAGTATGACCATGACTCAACCTTAGCATCATATTGTTGACTTCTTCACTTGATCTATTGCCTAGTGTGCAAGCCAATTAACCTCATGTCCATGGTCCAAGAACAATGTTACATAAGCAAGGACATCTACCTTTTTTCTAAGATATAATCATAATATTGTTATTATTTTACATGAAAGAAATGACAAGATTGTAGTTTTATATATATATATATATATATATCGAAAAAATCACATATATTTCTTTGATCTACAATTATGTTTGAAAGTCATCCCACCATTAGGCTTTTATTGGTGATCCATGAGATGAGATTCTTATGATGGTTAATACGGATTAGACTATCAAATTTGGCTTTACTATGATCGTGAATCAACCTTAGCATCGCATTGTTGATTTCTTCACTTGATCTATTGCCATGTGTGCAAGCCGATGATCCTCATGTCCATGGTTCGAGATTGATATGACATAAGGAAGAACATCTACCTTTTTTCTATGATATAATCATGATATCCTTGTGATTATAAATGAAAAAATGACAAGATTGTAGTTATATATATATATATATCTAAAATTCACATATATTCTTGTGATCCCCAAATATGTTTGAGAGTCATCCCACCATTACACTATTATCGGTGATCCATAAGATGATATTCTTATTATGGGTTATACAGATTAGACTATCAAATTGTACTCTACTATGACCATGGATCAACCTTAGCATCACATTGTTGACTTCTTCACTTGATCTATTGCCACGTGTGCAATTCGATGATCCACATGTCCATTGTTCAAGAATGATGTGACATAACCAAGGAAATCTACCTTTTTTTGTGATTTAATCATAATATTATTATGTTTATGTATGAAAAAATGACATGATGCTAGTTATATATATATATATATATATATATATATATATATATATCCAGAATTCACAAATATTCCTTTGATCCTCAAATATGTTTGCGAGCCTTCCCACCTTTACACTATTATCGGTGATCCATGAGATGAGATTCTTATGATAGATAATATAGAATAGACTAACAAATTGTACTTTAGTTTGACTATGAATCAACCTTAGAATCAAATTGTTGACTTCTCCACCTGTTTTATTGCCAAGCATGCCAGCCTATAATCTTCATGTCCATCATCCAAGAATGATGTGACATAAGAAAGGACATCTAACTTTTTTTCTGTGACATACTCATAATATTCTTATGATTATAGATGAAAAAAAAATGACAAGATTGTAGTAATATATATATATATATATATATCAAAAATTCACATATATTACTTTGATCCCCAAATATGTTTGAGTGTCATCCCACCATAACACTAGTATCATTTATCCATGAGTTGAGATTCTTATGATGGATAATATAGATTAAACTATCAAATTGTGCTTTAGTATGATTGTGAATCAAACTTAGCATCACATTGTTGACTTCTTCACCTGATCCATTGCCAAGTGTGCCAGTCGATGATCCTCATGTCCAAGGTCCAAGAATGATGTGACTTAAGCAGGGATATCTACATTTTTTATGTGATATAATCATAAAATTCTTATGATTATACATGAAAAAAATGACAAGATTATAGTTGTGTGTGTGTGTGTGTGTGTATCCAAAATTCACATATATTCCTTTGATCACCAAATATGTTTGAGTTATCTAACCATTACACTTATTTCGGTGATCCATGAGATGAGATTCTTATGATGGATAATACAGATTAGACTATCAAATTGTCTTTTAGTATGATCGTTAATCAATCTTAGTATCACATTGTTGACTTTCTCACCTAATTTATTGTCAAGTGTGCTAGTCAATGATCATGTCCATTGTCCAAGAACGATGTGACATAAGCAACAATATCTACCTTTTTCTTATTGACATAATCATATTATTCCTATTATTTAACAAGAAAAAAATGGCAAGGTTGTAGTTCTATATATATATATATATATATATCCAAAATTCACATATTTTTTTTTGATCATCGAATATGTCTGAGAGTCATCCCATCATGACACTGTTATCATTGATCCATCAGATGAGATTTTAATGATAATACTTTATGGGTGGGAAGATTGTATATATAATTTATTGTCGGGTATTTTCATGTTTGGGTAGATTGGTTTTTGTTTGTTTGTTTGTTTTGAATTTAATGTGCAATAAAAGTTGATTTAATTTAATGAGAACCATTGTGGTGTTCTCATTAAATGTGAGTGAGATTATCATTTAAGATAATTAAATCATTAATGATTTTTTTTCTTCAAAACATTATATATAGTTTACTAAAAATGCATGGGTTGTTTTTTGAAGAAAACACGTATGGCTTGAATGATTATTCCAAAAAATCTAACAAAGCAATATAGCTTTGTTAGGGTGTGTGCTTTACATGTGAATATAAATAAACAAAATGTGAATTGCTTTCTTTCTATTTTCGGTGTCTTTTGAAATATTTGTAGTAGCTATCAAAACTTTTTGTAAAAAATTTATTGTGAAGAGGATATTTTTGAGAGCTTGTTTTATTCTAATTTCTCTTCTATATATTTGTGACTTATGTAGGATATGTAGTGTTTATGTGGATGACATCTAGTATTCAGGTGGTATTTGCATAATGTTCATATGATTTTCCATGAGGTGTTTGCATTGGTGCTTGAAAATTCATCTAATTTAAGGAGCAATTGATTCAAAAAATAAATCTT
This sequence comes from Sapria himalayana, assembly GCA_029783825.1. Taxonomy (NCBI): domain Eukaryota; kingdom Viridiplantae; phylum Streptophyta; class Magnoliopsida; order Malpighiales; family Rafflesiaceae; genus Sapria; species Sapria himalayana. Next base: position 1,291,497 of record JAREIK010000983.1, on the reverse strand, counting down.
TGAACTTAATTCATTCGAATGTTTTTAATTATATTCTAAACTTCATTCTTAAATTTGTAGGTGTATGAACATTGAGATGTTTTAATTTGTTTGTTTTATTTCATTGAGTATTCTGCCAATTTAGGGTAGATTACGTAGGTGTATCATGAAATTTATTGTTTTAAATATATTTTATTTGCTAGTTTTTGCTAGAATGTATATTGGTGATTTCTGATTGCGAAATTTAGAGTTTCTTGATATGTGTGTGTGTGTGTGTACTAATTTGATAATACATATATTTTGTGTATTATTGAAAATATAATTTCCAGTTTTTAAAGTAATTAAATTGCATAAAAATTTATTTTGAGATTATTATATTTTGAAAATTTTAAATTTAATACATTTTTAATTTGAGAAAAATTAAAATTGTTGAACCAAGAAATAACTTTGAAACTGTTCTTTATTTTTAGACTCCATCTTGGTCAGCCATATATATATATATATATATATATAATATTGTATGTGTATATATATACATATAAATAATTTATTTATATGAAGAATATAAAAGTATGAGGACTAATATAAAAAAATTATTTTCTAAATTAAAAAAAACTAAGATTCCTATTTGATGTGAATGTGAATATGATTTTTTTATGACAACATTTTTTTAATGACATGAAATGGAAAATAATAAAATAAACATTAATTATTATTTTTTTAACTTCGACAACATGAGGCTTTTTTATTATATATAAAACCGTCACTTTTTATTATTTATAAATCTGTCACTTTTTATTATATATAAAATCGTCACTTTTTATTATTTATAAAACTGTCACTTTTCCATTATTTATAAAACTGTCTCTTTTTATTATTTATAAAATCAAGGTTTATATAAGGTACATTTGGAAAAATAACCCTTTTAGATTTTTTTTTTTTTTTGAGAAATTGACCTTTATCATGAATTGGCTTTATTTTTTATACAAATAATGTTGTTTTGTTATAAAAATAAATCATTTCGTTATAAACTTAATTATATTAAAGTTTTATTCATAACGAACATTACTACTACTACTACTACACGCGCGCGCACACACACATATGTATGTATGAATATGTATACATACATATACATATTTATCAACCAATATTATTTGTATATATATAGACATATATATATATAATTGAAAAAAAAATTGAAACTACTTTTTAAATTTTTATATTATTTTAGCAATTTTTGATTTTGAAAACTACCGAAATAATTTTTTTAAAAATATTGCAATGTTATTTCTAGATCATATTTAATTTCTTATTTGTATGATTTTAAAATAGAAATATTTTATATTTTATATATGTTTTTTTTTTATTTTAAAGAGTGATACTAGAAAATGTAAGGACAAGAATATTAAAGTCACAAATATATTAGTAACTCGATTTATAAATATATCTAGATATATTAGGATATATCAATTGATATTTTAACATAAAATATCAATAAATAATATTATAATAAAGATAAAATTAAAGTAGAATATATATTTTAAAGTTATAATAAACAACATTAATATTTATGTTTTATACTTTGTAATATAAAATTAAATTAAATAATCTTGATAAATAAGAAATATTAATTTTGTAATATAATATATTTATTATAAATATATTAAAATGTATACTTAACTGCATATATTTATGTTATTTAAATCTATTGAATATAAAAGTAACATTATATTTAATTATATTTTACTATATAAATAATTTTAAAAATTAACATTATTTAATTATTGTGTATATAATAAAAAATTATTTACATATATCTTTATTTTATTCAAATTAACTGAAAATAAAATGAATATTAAATTTAATTATATTTCATTACATGATAAATATTAATTTTAGAAAATTATATTTAATTCCTTGAAAATAAAAAATATTAAAAAAAATGAACTATCATTATTTTTATTATTATATTCAGTTCATGTCATATTATTGTTATGCTATAATTTTAGTATATATATTTTTTTATTTTTTTTATTTTGATACACTAAGAAATTTCTATATTCAAACCATATTTTCCTTCTTTTAATTAATTTTAATTATATTTTAATGTGTAATATTAAAATTAATTTTAATTATTTATGAAAGATGTAAATTATTAATTAAATATATAATTATATATTATTCTAATTTATTCATATCTATTGATTAAAAAAAATTAATTTAATTATATTATAATATATAATTAATATTGAATTAATTTGATTTGAATATAAATTATTAAATTTTGAATTTTAAATATATCCGGATATATCACGGTTACATTTGAATATTTTATTTTCTATAAATATTTTAATGAACATTTAGTTAGATAGATAGATAGATAGAGATATATATATATATATATATATCTCTCTATCTATTTATCTATTTATTTATTTATTTATTTGTGTGTGTATGTGTGTGTGTGATAATCATATTACGATTTTTCAGTATTAATTATGATATTTTTTACAAATTTTTATTTATGGACCATGCGTTGTTTTGTTAAATATTTTTGACGGGAAAACAAATTTTTAATTTTTGTTATATATTTTCTCATATATTCATTATATTTTAATAAAACAAAGAATCTCAATCATTAATCATTTATCATATCAGACCTGGGGGACAACAAAAGAGCAGAAGAGATAGAATGCCGGCTGTGGCTGCGCAGCCTTTTCGTAGGAATCGTATCTCATGTCATTATATTTTTAATCATGACTTCATTTATACTTTTATTTTCTTTTCCCCACACCCCCCGATCCGCCCTATCACCATCAGCTTGCCTGTCTATTAGTCTCCCGAGATACGAATACAACCTGATCTTTGTTGAAGTTAAATTGACTATTTCTCGATAAATGAGCAATATAAAGAATAAAGAATAATTACTAATTACTTTCTAATTTTAATAAAAAAAAAATTAGAAAGTAACGCACTTAAAATATTCAGCATACTTAAAATTAAAATATTAAATGATTTAAAATTTTAAGTATATTTTATAAAAAAATATTTGAAGCTAAATGATTAAAATTTTAAGTGAAAATGTGTTAAAAATTTTAAGTAGGTTTCGACCTACTTATCATGGTATCCTGAAAATGCTAAACAATATAGATTTAAAAAATTGTCATTTTGCCCTTAAAATATTTCAATGATTCATTTTGCATATTAGACATCATTGACGCTAAAAAAAGTTATCCTCACGCAAGTTTATGTTCGTTTCGAGAGTGAATTCAGTGTGCTTTTTCGTTGAGCAAAATCGATGTTAATGATATTTAATTTTGAGATTTCTTTTGTATTTAAGGTATTTGAGGTTAATGTTTTGAATCAGTATATTTTCATTTTGTTCTCTAGATGAAATCTAATTTCTGAAATTTATGTTCTTCACGAAAATCATTCTTATTATGATTTAATTATAAAAACCAAAACCAAAATCTTGATTATCATAAAACTTTGATTTTCAGATTGCTTAGGGGTTAGAATCCCGAATATTTTTTTTTGTGCAAAAATTTTGATTCCCGAATTGTTTTCAAATTCCTATAGCTTCGATTTTTTGTTTTATGTTTTTTATTTTCATCCAGAATATTGGTTTTGTGGTTATGTCATGTATTTTTGTATTTAGTGGGTTTATATATTTCATCCATACTTCTCTAAGCAAATGTTTTCTATTTTCTTTATTGTGTAATATATTTTATCATATTTTGTGATTTTGTGTATGTTAATTATGCATGTAAATGAGTTGTATATTATATTTAATGCAACAATGTGAGTTTTGTTGTTGTATTGTTTGTTTATGCATGTATATTTAGTATCTATTATTTAACTTGATGAAATATTATATTTAAAATAACTTTCAGTTACTTTTCTTGTGTAGAAATGACTTCTTTTGATTATATCATAGCAAGTTGGAAAGATGCAACACAAGTTAATTTTTTTTTAGATTTATGTCTTGACCAAAAAAATATTTTGGGAAAATGGGTTGGGAGCTTACATATTGAATCATGAAATAAAATTTCAAAATACTTTAAAGAGATCAAAAATTTAAATTTTCTCAAAAACAATTGAAAAACGAATGAAATTATTTAAAACATAAATACACGGTATGATCGAATTTAATAGGAAAGTCTAGTCATGGCTATAATACAGTAATTAATATAATTGACTGGACTTCAGAAGAGTGGGAAGAGTATATCAAGGTATAGCTCATTTCTTTAGTTATTTTTTGAAAAAATAAATTTAACTACTATTACCTAATTACAATGATTTGAATAATAAAAAATTTCAGATGCAAAACAATTTTAATATACTGGGCTACAATTTATAGATGAGGTGAGATCACTCTTTGTTATCATTACAACTACCAGGCAAGATTCATGGGGTCCATCTAGACAGGGATTGCCTAAAAATAGTGCTGACAAATTTTCATCAAGTACTCATTTAATTGTAGAGAATTGTTGTACATACAAGGATATAGAGTCTGAATATTCACCAAGCCCTTCATTATCAAAAAAAAGTCATTACCAAAAAGGAAGAACCAAAACAAAAACAAAGAAAGAGATTTAGATGAAAAATTGCTAGTTGTTCTAAGTACATTGGAGCAATCAGATGGACCTAACATTGAAGAATATAATAATAAGTTGGATGAGATTGCAACTTTACCTATGGATGACCCATTGTACATTGCACCTTCTAGCATTTTTTTGAAAGCAAAGCATACAGAGAATAGTGGATGATATTTTCACAAAAGCCAAAGGCAATCAGAATTGATTGGATTCAAAAGAATGCAAAAAAAATTGGGATTACTTTAGTTTTTTTTTTGCTTCTTGGTGTTACCAAAAATGTAATTTAATGTGTTATTTTATGGGTTTGTTTCATACTTTGTCTGCACATTTATTTGTATTGATATTATTTCTTTTTTTGACAATATCTTATGGTTCACTTTACTTGTAATTGTTTTAACTTTTTTTTATTGATTTATTTTGAAATGTTGATCTAGCCTAGCACATTGTCTTGAAATTCTAAGAATAAATAAGCAAGATTTTTGGGTATTTGTGAGCATTTCAAAAATAGAAAATGATTGAAAGACAGTCATTATATCAAAGTTGAAGAAAAACTGGCGATGTCTTTTATGACTTTAAATCACAACATGAGAAATCGTGTTACAAAAAAAAAGATTCAACCATTCAACTCAAATCATACATCATTACTTTCATGAAGTTCTAGAGGCACTGCTTCTCTTCTAAAGAGAGATGATTGTGCCTACACCGGTTAATGAAGTAATAAAAAATCATCCCCAACAACGATTAAGGAAAGTGTTTAAGGTAAACAAAATTACATGTTTATTATTATTGGTGTTCATGTTGTTGTTATAATTATTATTATATTAATATTTTTTATAATGAATAGGGTACAATTGGTGCACTTAACGGGATGCTTGTTAATGCTATGATACCATATGAAAAATATGCCCCTTACAGAGGAAGAGGAAGAGGAGAATGTTATCAAAATGTTCTAGCAATATATGACTCTAATATAATTTTTATACTTATTTGGGCTAGATGAAAAGACGTAACACATGATTCAAGAGTTTTATCTGAGACTATGCATAATCCAGAAAATAATTTTCCAATACCTCCACTAGGTAAGTATTATTCTCTTCTTGTTTTTTTTTAATAAATTCATAATTAAATTTAAAATTATATATTTTTTGTAGATAAATATTATCTTTGTAATGTTGCATATCCACATACTTGAGGATTTATGGTGCCTTAAATTAATGCATGATATTGGTTGCCTGATTTTCACAATGCTGTCTGCCCTCGTACAAAAGAATAGACATTCTATTATGTACATGCAAGATTGAAGAATATCATTGAGCGATCTTTTGGTGTTTTGAAAGCTTGTTTTCCAATCTTAAAGAGGATGGCACCATATCCTTTTCAAGTTCAAAGAAATAATGTTATTTCTTGCGTAGCTATACATAACTATATTTGGAAATTATGTATTGCTGATATTTTTTTAGGGCAGGGTGAAAATAAATTATGGAGAAAATTCAAAAATACCTTAAAATAATCATGAAGGTCAACTACATGTTGGAGGAAGTTCTGCACAAGTTGATCAAATTTGTATGATTAATTTAAGAGAAGAAATATCAAATCAACTGGTTGCAAATTAATTTTTGTTTTTTAATAAACATTTTTATGTTTTTTTGGATTTTATTATATATTTATGGAAATGTTTCTGGTAAATTTCTATTAAATAATAATTAACAATATCACTGAAAAATCAAATTTTATTAGAATTTCTATTTAATTTGAATAAAATGAACTACATTAATAATAAGGGTAAAAATGTAAAATACATCATTTTCAGTATTCAACATTAAAAGTCATCAAATAAAATTATTATTTTTAGCATTCAATTTTCAGTAATTTATCAAAGAGTTTTTCAATACAAATTCTAAACTTATAAAATTCAGCACTTAATTTTTCAGCACTTATTTTTCAGTACTTAATTTTTTCAATTTTATTAAATGGGCCCTTAGTCGGGTGTGTATTCTCTAATTCAAAAAAAATATCAAAATGTTCAGTCATGTTCATCTCTAATTTAGTTGGGTATTTAAGTACCAGAGCATAATAGTCTAAAAGTTAAAATTATTTTATGTGACGAGAGCATAGTGTATATACCAAAATCAAAAAGCTTTGGTGCTTTATATTCCTAGGTGTCAAACTGGTCATCCCACACCGATACAACCTATTTTTAGGTGGCCCAGTTAGACCATCATGTCATCCTAGGCACGACCCAGTAAAAAAGTCATACCATGCTCGACATGACACGCCTTATGTAGTGTCATGCCTGACATGGCCTAATCAGCATGAGTCTGAGTAGAATCGAGCAAGGCCATGCTAAACAGTTAGATGCTGCCAATTTTTGATTTTAAGTATGTAAATTGCAAATTTGCAATACAAAAAAATGATAAAAATATAATTGTAACTTAACATTCGATTTTCATATGAAATGAAAAAAATATCTATAATGATATCATCCAAATAAAAAATTGATAAACAAAAATAATAATAATATAAACAAAAACAACAAAAAAAGTCTATCATCCAAAAAAAATAACAATCAATCTCAATACCAATCAGTATTTGTATGCAAATCATCATCATCATTATGCAAATATCTGATGGTATTATTAGTGGTAGTCTCAATATCTTCTAAGTTCCATGAGTCATCATTTGTCAGTAATTATTGTTCTCTCATTTCTACCCTATCCTAGATACCCAACCTCAAATTCTTTCAATCCTTCATGCATGCAAGTGTCTTAATGATATCTAGATGCTGTCTTGATCTACTATCTGAAATGACATTGACTTCATCATAAAAAATAGACTTTGATGTTATGCTCGACACTAGATAAGTTAGTAGATCTTGCACCATCATAATAGTATGGGATAAGTGGATTCATATAATTTTCATCATTATAAAATATCTAGGTTCTTATCATCATTATGTGATCAGATTGAGCAGTAATCAGTATCTTAGTATTGAGACAGCTCTTTCCTATTTGATGAACCACCCTATCATTTCCCCCTCCCTAACTGAATAGAGAAGTCATCATCTCTGAATATGGTATCCATGTCAGTATTTGGAGCCTGGCTACAACTACTACCTTACCAAGTGTCATAGTGTTTAAATAACTTAGTCAAATTTTCATGAATAAATCATTCATGTTAGTGTTCTTAGTTCATGCACATAGATATGTATGTCAAAATATTCTTTATCCCTTTCACCTTAATCTTAGGATCCATGTAGGCAACTTGACAAAAAAAAGATAGAATGGTAGACTAGTATTTTAAGTTTTTAGTTTCCATCTCAATAGACATGATACTAAATATAGGGTACTCACAAAACTTGCTAAATATGTTATTAATATTACATATGTACCTGAATGTACTGTAAGTAGTGAAAGAGTACAAAGATGAACACATGTTCGTCATGTCAAATAAAATTCTTAAGAATTTATCATCATATCCGAGTAATGAGATATCGAGATTATTTGGTTCTCCTTTCATAGTATCATGATGAAATGCCTCTCAGGTTGGTGCATAATGTTTTTCCAAATTGATAATCGAATCTTTGTGTAGAATTCTTTTAGAACTTAATTGTTTCACCAATTAACAACATGGTAGTCTAGTCGATAAAAGGATGGATGCGCTAATCATGGTGACACGAGTTTTATTTCTTGGTATGCTAGGTATGTTTCCTAGGGTATTTACCGTTCACCTACAATGATGTTGAGAAAGTGACCTTACATGCTTCAATCCTACTTCAAGAAGATGTTATATATGTTTGCATTCAACACATAACCAATTTCATTGATGGGGATGACTAATAGAGATTTTGTGGTATGTGCCTTTAAAATCTTAAAATGAAAAAAGAAATTGACATTATTTTTTCAAGGCCTATGTCCATCTTTATGAGGATTGGATGGCAACACGAAGTAGGCTTTGTGGTGTATTCTTACTCAAATTAAAACAAAAATCTTTTTAGCTTGTAATTCAATTTTTGACTAGGACCAAATACTGGTATCAATAGCTAGGAGTCCATGACAATCAACAAAAATCAAATTGACAATATAGAGAAGGAGATTGATGGTCTTCATGATAGCTTAAATAAAATGTAGATGGGGGATAACAAATAAGTTACAAAGAATTGAAAACAACATTAGTCAACCATGGGAGACCTTCTGGTCCAATCGCATAGGTGTCACAAGTAAAATTTTCAACTTATTTTTTTTACTAATCATGGTTAGGGCAAAGAATAAATTCCTAGAGACAATGTGGAAGGAAATGAGCCAATGTTTTCCCCTCAAATAGCCAAGCTGAAATTTCTTCAATTCTCGGTGGATGATTCCATGGAGTTGTGCACAAAAGTCCAATTTTTTTTTACTAATAAAGGTTATGACTCAAGCAAGCAAACAATGAAGAGAACAACGAGATCACATGGAATATTTTTCTCAATAAATTTTGGGTGCATTTCAGTCCAATTGAGTGTGAAATGTTTGATGAAGCTCAATCTCGAGTAAAATAGGTAGGATCGCTAAGAGATTATTAAAAAGGATTCAAGAGGCTTGGAAATTGAATGTAGAGATGATCACAAAAGGTGTTGATAGGGATATCATGGGCAAACTCAAATAAAGAATTGCTGATGGCATAAGAATGTTCATGCCTAGCTTGTTTAAAGATGCTATCCATTCAACCAAAATGAAAGAAGAACATATCAATCACCAAAGAAGGTTTACTACCAACTTTGGCCACCCCACTAGTGATTCTTCTCATACAAACAAATCAAAAGGTGGAACTCCAATTAAGAATCTCATATGGAAGGAAATACAAAGAAAGAGAACACAAAGGACGTGTTTCCAATTTTGATTAGAAGTTCACTCCAATTCACAAATGTAACGAGCCAAAAATATTACTTTTAGTAGGTGACAATGAAGGCATGAATCAAAAAAAAAAGGATTGTCAATGAAGATCCAAAAATCTCACAACATCTAGAAATCTCACTATGCATAAGAAAATGAGGGTAAGGGCAAAATATAAATTGTATGATTTAGTAATTTTGATCAATAGTGGCTCAACACACCATTTCATCAATGAGAAAATGTCTAACTTGTTGAAGCTTCCCAAAACTCCTATTGAACATTTACAATTGAAAGATGAAAATATCAAAATACTCAAATGTCAAGGGAGGTTTGAAAATGAGAAGTCAATCTTACAAGGTATGTCAGTGCACCTTACTCTTTATGCACTACCCTTAATTGGAATGGATTTGGTGGTAGATATACATTAGCTTGAGAGTTTGGGCATGGTAGTTTGTAACTAGAATCAATTGATAATGGAGATCAAAAGGGATGGCAACACAAATCAATTAAAAGGTATTGAGGCTCAACTGAAACAAGCCATGACTTTGGAGATGATATCTAAAAAGATTAAACAAGACAATTCACTCATGGATTCGTGTTATCAAATCATTCCTATAAATACCTCATTGATTTGAAGCCCAAAAATTTAGAACAATTCAAAGATATTTTTCAAGAGACAACTATGTTGCCTCCAATAAGAGAGATTTCCCACCACATCAACTTGAATGAAGGAGTTGAATCTATTAATGTAAGACCCTACATATATTTCTATTTTCAAAAGATTGAAATTGAATAACTAGTTCATGATATGCTTGAATATAGGATTATTAGGTTGAGTATTAATTCATTTTCTTTATCTATCCTTTTAGTAAACAAAAAAATGGTTGTTGTAGATTTTATACGTACTTTTGAGCTTTAAACACTAACCATCAAAGATGGGTTTCCAATTCCTATTGTTCATGACATGTTAGATGAGTTATATGGAGCTACATATTTCAGCAAACTTTACATTTGATTCACATACCATCAAGTATGCTATCATAAATATTACATTCATAAAAACTCCATTTCATACTCACAAAGGCCATTATAAGTATATGGTCACCTTCAACCTAGAGATGTCTATCGGACCAGGCAGCTTGGGCATGACATGACTCAGTCATGCTGACATGATACAACCCTGTTCAAAGCCATGTATGGATGTGCCATGGGCTTGCACACAACTTGGCTTGGGCTATGCTGAGCCAAAGATCCTAGCACGAAAGGCATGGCATGACATGACCCAACACGATGATTCATATAGGCTAGTTTTGGGTTGGTTAGCAAAAAAGCTAGTTTTTTTCTGACCTAGACTAGCCTTGAACAAACCAAGCTAGCTTGGCCTAACTTAGGCTAGGATGGATTGAACTAAGCCTAGCATAGCTAGGCCTAGCCTGACTTGGAATGACCCACCTAAAATCTTTGCCAATGAACCATGCAGAGCTTCCCATTTTTAGAACTTTGGCAAAATGGCATGGCCCATAATATCATATCATGCTCGGCCAACACGGTGGCCTGAATAAGTCTGGAAAAAATGGGTTGTGATGAATTGACATGACCCATTTGATACCCATACGTCAACATTTCAAATCTTAATTAATTCCATTTTTTGACCAAACTTACGTAAATTCATACTTATCTTTTTTGATGGCATACTCATTTATAACCCTAATTATAGCATTTATCTTGATCATGTTAGATTTTAGAACACTCAATAAAATTATACGGCAACATGAGTTTTATGTTAAATATGAAAAAGGTGATTTTGGTGTACAAATGATTGGGACATATAACAACTACCCTAGTTTAGCATAAGCTCCAATATATGTTGGACAATCCGAAACCAGCTAATACTTCTGAGTTGCATGGTCTCATAGGCCTTATAGGTTATTATTGCAAATTTATTTGGAATTATGGATTGATAGCATAACCACTCACAAACATGATGAGAAGGAAAGAATTTATATGTACTGATGAGGTGCATCTAGCTTCCCAAGAGATCAAATATTCCATGACATCTACACCCACATTAGCATTATCAAACTTTGATGAAACTTTCATTATTGAATCAGATGCCTCTGGGAGTGGAATCAGAGTAGTGCTCAAATGGGGAGTCCAATTGCATTCATGACCTATGATTTGGGTGTTAATAAAAAGACATGGCATGTCTATGCCTCTGAGATGCTGGCAATAATCCATGTCATTAAAACCTAGATGCCTTACTTTTTAGGAAGGAAATTCATAATTCAAACAAATCAAAAGCGCATAAAATTTATGCTGAAATAGCATATTACAACCTTTTAGGAGCATACATGGGTTTCCAAACTTTTGGGGTATGATTATAAAATTTATAAAAGCTTGAAAGAAATAAAAGTGAAACTAAAATGCTTTCTAGAATTGTTTGTGGATATTATGGTCTGCATGGAGCATCTCCATATAGCACACTTTCCAACTTGGAAGAGATAGTGCAACTTCATGATAATACATTTTATTTCCATGCACAATTTGAGAATACCATCAGAAAATACTAGCACAAAAGAAATATCAAAAACTAACGAGTCGATATTATGGTCTTTATTGTATTGTGGAAATGATTAGTCATATCGCATAAAAACTTCAGCAACTAATAGGATACAAAGTTCACCTAGTTTTTCAAGTCTACCTTCTTAAGAAGAAAATTGTGAGACATATTTTTCTTATGATTTAATGCCTATAACCAAAGAAAGGGAAGTTCTCAAATTGCTAGAAACTATTATAGAAATTCGTTGGATTAAAGGAGGCTCTAAGATTGTGGAAGAAAATCTTGCCAAATGAAAGAATATGGCCAATTATAATGCTACATGGGAAAATGCTATTGAGTTGAAGGAGTAGTTCAATCACATAACTGGACAAGTACTTATTGATTTCAAAAAATAGAGTTCTCACTCTATGTTAGTGAGAAGAAAATAAAGTTCAATCTTTTTAAAGTCTTTAAGTCTAGATTATGTTGATGACGTTGAGAAGGATTTTGTAGAAGATTACTAGCCTGATGAAGATGAGAAAGATTACATAGCAAAGAATCTTTAGAGTTGTAAAAGTGATGAAATGGAAGAAGAAAATGACTTCTATGAGATCACTATATTCTTTGAAGTCATGACATCGTAAGATTCTTTTGAAGATGGCTTCAAGAAAGGCTTAGGAAAGGAGTAAAATGGCTAAATTCTTTGTATTATTATATGAAGAAAATGATGTGGAGAGTTTGTAAACTAAATGTATTGTGCAAATAGTGGTAGAATCCAAATTTGTGGCTGACAAAACAAATGAGGAAGACACAACTAAAATAGAAATTCTGAAAGATTTAAAGGAAAATCAAATTCAAATGATGGTAGAAATGAAAGTTGTGGTCATTCTCAATGTTATGACTTTAGTATTATAGAAAGAAAATATCACTCAGAATCTCAATAATAATGTCGAGGATGTGCATGGCACTATAACTTTAGTGTTACAAAAAGAAAAAGACCAAAATAAGCTCAACAAAAAAGCAAGGTCATGCTTAGTGTCATGACTTTGGTATTATGTCATCTTCTATAATACCAAATTCATGACTTGATATTAATGGCATAATTTTTCAAACAATCCTAGGAGCACATTGGGGTAGATATAATTGATGCAGTCCTAAGTTTTTTCCAAAAAGGGAATTGCTTTGATAGATCAACTATGTCTACATTGCCATAATCCCCAAATCTCTCCACGCCTCCAGTATTCGAGGCTACAGGCTCATTTCTCATTGTAATATATTCTATAAATTAATATCAAAGCTTGTGGTTTCCAAGCTAAAACTAATATTAGATGACATTATAGACCCCTCTCAAGCTGTTAATGTTAAAAAAAGACTAATCTCTGATAATTTCCTATTAGCACAAAGCCTAATAAAGAAATATACTAGAAAGTGAATATCACCGAGATGTTATTTTAAGATTGACCTCCAAAAGGTATTTGATATGGTAGAGTGGGGGTTTTTACTTAAAATTTTGGAGGCTTTCAAATTCCCAATTAGGTTTATTGAGATAATCTAGTAATGTATCTCAACCCCTACCTTTTTCTGTATCGATTAATGGATAGCTACATGATTTTTTAAAGCAAAAAGGGGACTAAGACAAGGGTATCTATTATTACCATACCTATTCACTTTATGTATGGAGTAATTATCATGACTTCTAAATAAAGCTATATGAATGAAAAGATTATCCTATCATCCTAGTGTTTTCCTTTGAAATATTATATTTAATGTATGCATATAATTTTATTATTTATTGCCACAGAGATATATCTTCATCCAATATAATTATAAATCTAAGCATATTGAAGGAATTCTTGGGGGCTTTATGTCTCTTTCTTAATCCCTCCAAATCAAATATCTTCTTTCGAGGGGTCTCTGTAGAAATTAAACAAAAGATCTCACAAATTCTAGATTTTCAAATGGATCTCTACCTTTGATCTTCATGGGGGTACCTTTATCCTCTAGCAAGCCTATATCATCTCAATTCACTCTACTACTAAAGAAGATTGTTGCAACAATACACTAATAGGCAAGCAAAGTTTTATCTATGGCTGGAAGGTTAGAATTACTTTGCACTATGTTACAAGGAATAAAGAGATATTGGTTCTCGGAATTCCTACTCTTAAATATCAATACTTAATTCTATTGAAAACTTATGTAGAAGATTTCTTTGGAGAGCCCCTATAACTGGATGGTATCATCCCAAAGCTTCCTAGAGTAAGGTATGTATCTCCATTGATAATGGGGGACTAGGCCTTTTAAACCTCTCAATATGGAACAAGTCCATTAAAACTTTGTGGAGAATTAGAAAAAAAAGATGGTGCCTTTTGGATTAGATGGATTAATCACACTTATTAACAAAAAGTATCTAGAAATGCAAAGCAATTAAAAAGGAAAAGTCCTTTTGGAAATCCCTAATGTCAATTAGGGATATCTTAATCAATGGGGGGAAATAATAGGATTGTAGCTGACTCACATAAGTTGTTTTTAACTACACATCCCAAAGTGAAGCCTTGATGGACTAAAGTTATATGGTTCCATAATTGTATCCCTAAACATGTCGTCTTTCTATGAACAACAAAAGTAGAGAAAACATGGACAAGAGACCAGCTCTTCTCCACACCAAGGAATTTCAAATGCAAATTTTGTGGAGACCAAGAATCCATTAACCATGATTTTCTTCAGTGCTCTTTCACTAAAGAAATTTGGTAAGAAATGGCAAAATGGTCACACATCAACAATCTAAATCCAGCAAATGCAACATTATTCAGTATCTTTAGAATGATGAAAAAAGGATATATTGCAAATTTCCCTGGAAATATCTTAAAGAATGGATGTCTTTTCAGCAATATCATGTTATTTATGGCAGGAAAGGAACAAGCGATGGCATAAAAGAAAATCTAGCAATTTTCTCATGATTTTGAAGAAAATTAAAACTAAAATTTATATTGTATTTGGCAAAATATGCAGTGATCTGAAATTGGATTTGTGATTGTATATAATTTTTGATAGTATTTTTATTACTTATCAAAAAAAAGTCATGACTTGATTGAGAAAGGGTGATGAAGACAAAGGGAAGTAGGGATGAAAGTCAATGATGAATCTATGACTATGCTCAGTGATATGACTTTGGTGTTACAAAAAGTTACAAAGCCAAAAGAAGCTTAACGACAAAATAATGACTATGCTCAACATAGTGACTTTTGTATTATAGAAAAAAAATACATCTTAGAAACTAAATGATAAAGTTCTAGCCTTGAACAGTGCCACACTTAGGTGTTACAAAAGAAAAATGGCAAGACTAGTACCAAAGGCGAAACTATGACATTCATCAAAGCTGTGACATCCAAAGAAGAAAAATCCAAAGTAGGAAGTCCAATTAGTGTGATGCTAAAAAAATATATGATAAAAAAGGAAATAAAAAAAATACTAAAAAGCTAGCATGGATAGAAAAGATCATTGAAGGAGATAAATCATGTATGGTATAACTATAGAAGTTAAATGTAGTACTAGTTGGGAGGAAACCCAAAGATTTTTTTTTCATGGTGTGATATAATAAATACTGGGTAACCATCACATGAATCATTGTATGCACTTATTTTACCCATAAATATAGTTGTTGAACCCAAACTAAATTGCCACTCATATTATGTCCACAAAGAGGGATTGCTCCACTATCTTGAGATGCTAAGATACTTGAACCTTATCATAGAAAAAAATATGTTGATTATAATGATATGGAATGTATTTTTATTTATGAGGGGTAACTCATTTTTTGGGAATGAGCAATAGTTTTAGTATATGAGTATGTTCAGTATATGAAATACTAAATATTTGAGACTGTATAACACCTTTGGACATAGAGATTCAAAGAATCAAAAGAATAATTTTGAGATAGAGAATAGAGAAAGAGTAGATAGATGGAATTTGTATCAATAAAGAGGTCTAGGGTGGTGAGGAGCAAGTTGTCCAATAGCCCAAATATCACCATACCTTGGGAGACTATTGGTGATCAACTATGATAGATAATTACTTCAAAATTCAGATGTAACTAGTTAAAACAAATTACTTTGAGTTAATGTTGAGTTTATTAGTGATTGTTCAAAAAATATTAGTATAGTGGGAAGATAATAAAGGATTCGATGAACATGTCATTTTTAGAATTATGTGACATGATTAAAATGAATGGAGTTATCTCATATACTATCATATTATATTTATTCCCCTTTTCTTTAAGAAACAAGGAATAAAGTTGGTTTTAGTACTTATCTCGAGGTTTGATTGAGAGTTGAGATGAACTTTTATAAAAAATTCTTACAAAGTTTTTTTTCTCCTTCAATCACCCCCTAGTTATAAAGTGAGATAAGCCAATTATGTCATTGAAACCTTGTATGATCAATGATGCTTGTGATCATTTTAAAGTATCACTAAGGTTACATCCTCAACATAGGTTTGAGCTATAATTCCAAGCTCAATCCTTCTATAATGGGTTAAACTACATGATGAGTAAAACTATTGATGTGGCCTCGAGTGTGTCAATTATGACTAAGTCATATGAGGAAGTACATTATTATTTGAAGAGTTAGTGAGGAACATCTACAAAAATTCGAACGATCATGTCTTTGGGTGAAACCAAGTTAGAGTATTGGCATTGGATAGATTTATCACTATAAAAGAAAAGATGGATGCATTTCTTAAGAAGCTAGAAGTCTAAAAGGAGAAGCAAAAAAAATTGTAGAAATCATTGTTTTGCAACATCAAGAATTGGTGAACTTCAACCTTGTTTATCAAGTGGATGAGACCAATAGTTTACAAAGCGAAAGTTACTTATTTTAACCGAATATTAATATCCTCATACAGTACCATCTGAATGTGAGAAATAATAAAAATTTTTCATATAAAAACTATGGTTGTGGGTACCCGAACATTGGACAAATCCCAAAAAATGCTGGGAATAATTTGATGAGGTACAATATTGAGGAATAATTGAGCTCAAATTATCAACAATCAATTAGAGAAATTTTTTTTTATCAAAGATAAGTTTATTGCATTACTAACTAAGATAAAGAGAAGAAATGAATTTCAAAAGAATTATATGGAGGGGTTTGAAATAAATTTGGAACACACAATTGTAATAATGAAGAGTATAGAAGGTCAAATCGGACAATTAGTACTATAAGTTAAATTAAAAAGTATTAATAAGATACAAAGTGATACTAATACAAGCCCAAACAAATACTAGTCAATTATACTTTGAAGCAACTAAGAGCTAGATGGGTAATAATTGGAGGAAGCTAAAATATAAAAAGTTAGAACTGATAGTATTGTGACTTTTCCAAAAGTCATGACTCATACCATAAAACTTTTGAAACCATGGCATCAAATGCCACAAAATTTTCCAAAGTCATAATACTCAAATAATATTATGCTCTACTTATGCCCCTAAATGTGACAGAAAAATAAGGAGAAACATGAGAGAAAATGGAGATTATCCAAAGTAATGGAAAGATGAATGTGATATAGAACTATGCTAAAGATAATTTCCCTCTAAATTTTTTTTTCATACCTTTCTTGAGTTATCACCAATGAATATCAAAATGTAAAGGGCCCCACTAAATTTTCTTTTCTACATATAGTAGACATTGGTATTTATGAGATGAAGGATGCTCAATCTCCTTAGAGGGGAAAAGAGTGAAAAGTTGCTCTATTGATATTTTTCAACCATGTAGCCCATACACTCGTCTAGAGAGGATCAATGGTCAAATGAAAGATCATTTTTTAGCAAGTAGCTAAAGCCCCTTTTACTCACATGACCAAATCTTATTTGTCAAAGACTAATACTACTCTTTTCATGAATAATATTTACTTAATTTTTAGATACTCTCATTTGAGTGGTATAAGAAATACTTTAATTTTTACCCCTAATAATTACTATTGAGCCTTTGATCAATTTCTCTGGCCACTAGTGAATTGAATCACATATCCTTTTCATCCAACATGCATATGGACATATGGTTCACACAAAAATTTGGTACATCATAGACATATTTCAACATCATTTAATGTCTACTATATATTTGTCGTCAAATCTCTTTTTTATGCTCAATACCTATGATGCCTTATAATTTTCCATCTTTATTATGCAATAATTACTAGGCATGTATGTCATAATGAAGTCAATATGATTGGTGATGACAAATGGAGCTCTTATATTGATCGATCAATCACTCTTCTAACATATTAGGTTAGAGGAATTATCACCACTGACTAAAATGTAACTTGCAAGGTAACATTTAGTTCTTTGTTGTGTCTATCTCCCATGGAACACTTTTTTTTGTATTGTCTTCCAAGAATATCAACCCTTTATAGCATATTCTAACTTGTATAATAATAATATTTGATTGCTTTTCTATTTTATTACTCACCTTCAGAAGAATTTGGCATTCCTTTTATTTGTGTGTGAATAGTTGTTCTTCTACCATATCAATCATAAACAAGTCACTGTGGGTGTTTTCTTCTTTTTATTTTCTGCTTTCTTCTTCAGATAATAAAATTTATCATTTAGCATGTATTGATACAACTCCTCAAAGATGAGACATGCTTAAGGAGATGACAACTTTATCCTAATTGTCCTTGAGTGATCTATGTAGGCATACAAATAACTATTCCTACAGGAACATCCTTATATATGTCAGCTAGTTCACAAACCATTGGATGACATTGATGTGTGTTGATATTAGATTTACATCCTTGAATATTAAATTCACTATGTGTCTAATGATTAATATTTTAATAATCTAAACATATTCTCTTGATAGATACACTCTAGTTTCTATCTTAATTTGTTTATCATCATTTATTCGGAAACATGATGATATTTATGAATACCAATCTATTGCTAAATATTGGAGGTAATATTAAACATAATTCTTCATAATCTTAGGCACTTGTATTTGAAATTTTAATTTCCCAATCAAACGTTCATATATCTATTTGATGTCAAGATAATCATACATTCTATTTTTGTAAATAAAATAATTTGTTAAATTTAATTTTATCATCAAGGAGTGGTCCTCTAGGAGAACTATAATCAAATCCAACTAAAAGAAAAAAGAACATATAAACAAAAATTTCTAAAATATTCTCCAAATATCACTGTATTGGTATGTAAATATTTTGATAATAGTTCGATGATATCAATTAATTTTGATAACATGCCGGTATCACTGAATGACTTTCTCAACAAAAGTCATGATACTTCTTGGAAGTATTGGATACCATGCTATGATATCATTTGATGTGGATGGATTTCTATTTATAGTGCTTATTCCTAAACCAATAAATGTATTAGATATAAAAATTGTTTGGGTGCAACCAAAATTTTAAAATTTCCAAAACCCAAATTGAGATGATTTTTCTATTTTAGAATTACTTACTTTTAATAAAACTAAATTCTTCCTGGGGCTTAGTCCACTCTTTTTCCACTATGCACCTCACCCATAAATAACCAACAAACAATTTTAAATTGATAAAATTAAATGTGTAAGTTTAAAATAATAATTATGTGCTATCATTTAAATAAAAATCAAACCAAAATAATAGAATAATGCAAACCAAACTAGTCTTCCTAACTTGGGCAAACCTCACATATCTATCATGGAGGATGTTGGGAAACATTTGCATTAAAACATTTCTCATTAATCATTCCTAGAAAACCAAGTTAATTATTTTTTGTGACTTCACTTTAATTTTTTTTAAGAATTACCTAGTGCACATTAGAATTAATTTTGGGTATAGATACCTTCATACACACAAATTATATAAATATGATAAAAATGTGGACAGATCAACTTATAAGGTTAACCACAGCTAGGTGAACTTCACTTTTCCCACATCAAAAATCACTTTTGTATTTCTAATTTTTTATTTATAAAAAAAGAAATTTCTCCTCATTTGTATCATCCTCAATATCAAATATCATTAATTTGTATTTTATTTTATTGGCTAGTTTATTACATAATTACTATATAATTTTCTAATTCAAATTATTATTGTCGGTTTTAATTTAATAACAATGGTATCAGATATAAGGTTTGATAATAACTTTTTATAATTAATGCATGTCGATGAAATAACTATCAAAAGTGCAAAAAGAGGTTCAAGGTAAGAAATTTTTAAGATGGATCATTATGACCCCTCTACTTACATAATAATTTTTTTTGGTATATTTAATACAAATAGTTATTATTTTTTGTATACTACTCACTATGTAAGTGAAATAAATGAAGACAGTGTTTGATATAAAAAAGTTAGGTGGAAGCAATTTTCGGCTATGAATGATTAAGATCAAAGCTATCTTAAAGAAAAAAAGTTGCTTAGAAACAAATGGAATGAAGCCAAAAAAATATTGAAGATAAGAAGTGAGATCGAATGGATGATGATATTGTGGCATATTTGCATAGAATGGTGGAAGATAATATATTATCAAGTATATGCGAATTATAGTCATCAAAAGAGATTTATGAAGCTTTGAAAAATATATATGAAGCAAAGTCACTACACAACAAAAGTTTCTAAAAAGAAAGTTCTATACTCTTCAAATGTCTGAATCTGCTTCAATGATAAAACATATCAATATTCTAAAAATTATATTCTTTCAATAATCATCTAGGGATCATGACATAGAAGAGAAAAAATGTTTAAATTTTATTCTAAAGTCTAATAGATTCATATGACAATCTCATCAAATATATGATTAATGATGTTGTGAGGGAAAATTTAGTCTTTAATGAAGTTGTAACTGCTATAATCGAGGAAGAAAGTAGGCATACAAATAAGAAAGATAATATATTTTTCTCTCAAAAAACTGATATTTTGATTGTCTCTAAAGAAAGATTGGTAGCATGTGGCTTTAGTTGGAGTCAAAATAAGATTGAGACAAAGTCATTGGATAAGAAAAAAAGTAAAGTATTATCATTATGGAAAGCAAGGGTATACAAAAAGAAAATATTGACATCATAAAGGAGGGGAGAAAAATATTAGAAGAAAAAATTACAAAAAGGTAGAATACTCGAGGTCAAGTACACAAGGTTGTTTAGAAAGTAATCAAGATATTGATAAAATGGTATACAATGAGGCAATAATTACTTAAGGTAGAAAGGGATTTGTTGATATCTTGTTGATGAAATTAGGAGCAACATTACATCAATATGAACCTATAGCATGAGGGTCTATGTTCATGGAAGATGATCATGTCTTAGAAACTACTAATATTGGTACTATTATAAATAAGATGTATGATGATATAATACATATCATCCAAGGGGTATACATGTGAATGGTCTAAAGAAAAAATTGTTGTCTTTAGGACAATTAGATAATGGTGGATATAAAATCCATGTTACAAATAAAACCATAAAAATAGTCAAAAGAACACTTCTAGTAATGATGAAAAATATATTTCTTTTGGACAATTAGATAATGGTAGTTGTAAAATGCATATTTAAAATAGGACCTTAAAAATAGTCAAAGGAGCACTTATAATAATAAAATGAATAAATATAGCCACAAATTTGTATATTCTTAGAGGTGAAATACAATAAGAAGGATAAGTGCCTATGGTTTTAGCAAGTTCGATGGAATATTTAATGATGAGGAAACATCATAAACTTGGCCACGTGTTAGAATATAGTTTATAAAATTCATATTGAACTAGAGTTTCTTCTGTGGCTAAAAAACTTTTGTTACTCGTTTGTAAGCATTATGTCACTAGTAAGCAACATAAATTAAAGTTCAATAATTCTTATACTAGATATAAATCTATCTTTGAACTAATTCATTCTAAAGTTTGGGAAGTTCCAATTCTATCACTAGAAGGTACCAAATACTTCACATATTTTATTGATGACTACTCGAAGAGATGTTGGGTGTATTCAATCAAGAGGAAGGTGGATATATTTTTATTTTTTAAATTATTTAAAGACTATGTAAAACATGAATGTGAAAAGAAGATTAAGTATCTGAAGACTAATAAGGGCGAATAATGTACTAGTATTGAATTTGATAATTTTTGTTAATAATAAAGCATCAAGAAGTAATATATAAAGGTATATACTCGAAAAAATGAAATAGTAAAGCAACAAAACCCAATTAGAATAAACAACATCCAATTTAAAATATGCTGGGATGGCCATGTCATTTTGGGCTGAAGTAGTCAAGACTACTTATTTTATGATCAATCAGTCATTGTCAACTATGATTGATTTGAAGACAATGATAGAAATATGGACAAGTAAGCCATCTAACTAGCCACAGCTATGCTCATTTAGAAGTCATTTATATGTTATGTACAAATTACAATACCCAAGAAATATCAAAACTAGATTCAAAATCCTAAAAATACTTATTTTAGGATATGTTGATGGAGTAAAGGAATATCATTTGTGGGATGCAACGATATGAAAGTTTATCATTAATAGAGATGTCATATTTGAAAAAGATGTGCAATAAAGAAAAGAAGAAGAAAATAATATAAAAACTATTATCTTTATTATATCAGAGGTATTTGAGGTATGATGTGTATAAGTATGATGTATATAAAAATAATAAAGGTTATAATATAAAGTAAAGATATGTCACATCAAAAGTAAAGAGATGTCGACTTTAGAAATCATTGAAAACAAATAGCAATAGCATGAATTACTAGAGAACAAAAATCTAATACTAGATAAGTCTAAGGTAGTTGAGGTATGATGATCAATTTAGGAGAGAAGAAAACTAACTTGGCACTTAGAGCATATTATTGAAAGAAACATTACATATTATCTAGTAATAAAGGATGGACAGCTATCAACTTTTTATGAGGCTACAAAAAGGCAAGAAGTAACTCTTTGGATGATAACAATACATGAATAAATTGAAGTTCTCCATAAAACTATGACGTGAGATCATGTTCCACTATCATAAACAAGAAAGGATGTTAACAATTGATTGGCATATAATGGCAAGCATAATATCAATAATCAAGTCGAGTAGTATAATGCATGGCTAGTATTCAAAATACATACTTAAAAAGAAGACATCAACTTCAATACAATATTTTCTCATGTTAATCAAGTTATAATAGTTTGATAAGTCTTGGTAATAAATGCTACATATGATTTATAATTAGAGTAATTAGATGTGAAAACTACATTTCTTTATGGAGAACTTGAAGAAAAAATATACATGTTGCAATTAGAAGGTTTTGAAGTAAAAGGAAGAGAAATATTGATTTGTAGATCGAATGAATCTTTATATGGCCTCAAATAAGTATCATGATCCTAATGTAAGAGATTTGATCTCTTCATCATGTGCCTCGGATGCAATAGACTTAGTTTAAATCCTAGTGCATATTACAAAAGATTTGGGGATACTGATTTTATTATCTTACTATTGTATATGAATGATATGTTGGTCATAGGACCCAACAAAGATCATGTCTAATCATTGAAGGCGTGTTTGTCAAGGGAATTTGATATGAAGGATTTGGGATCGAAAAATAAGATCACTAGGATTCAAATTTATCAAGATAGAAATTATAGGAAGATTTGACTTTCACAAAAAAAATTGTATCAAGATAGTTTTGTGATGCTTCAATATTTAGGACTGAAGATAATTTCTAATTATCTCCCTATCAAATTTAAATTATCAACAAGCATGAGTCATAGCAATAAAGTAGATGAGATGGAAATATCTCAAGTACCATATATATTAGCTATCAAAAGTTTAATAATTATTATGGCTTATGCAAGACAAATAATTAAACAAGTAGTAAGAGTTATTAGTCAATAAATGACAAATCCTAGTAAAGAATATTGATGTGATGTTTTCGGATTTTAAAATATGTTAAGAATGCTATAAATATTATAATATGTTATGGAGGTTTAGATCTTATTATTAAAGGCCATGTTGATCCATATTTTTCAAGGGATAGTGATAATAGCAAGTTCCCACTAACTATGTGTTCACTCCTGCTTAGTGTAGTTATAAGTTCAATTTTAAAGCTACATTCAATTGTGTCTACATCTATGACATAGATAGAATATGTTGCAAGTATGTAAATAAGTAAATAGTTAATCTTGTTGTAATTACTATTTTAAGAGCTAGAACATAAATAAAAGAAGATTACTTTATTTTGTGATAGTCATAATATTTTATACTTAACAAAAAATCTATTATTTCACTCAGATATCAAATATATTAGAGCATAATATCACTTTGTATGTGAAAGTATTAAAGAAGGAAGTGTAGAAAATTCATACAGATGACAACCTAGCTGATGTACTCATAAAGCCACTAAAAAGAGACAAGTTCATAAGGTATTAATTTTCTATTGGCCTAGTAGAAACATAAGTGACATGTGAAAGGTAAACTTAAAGTGAAAGAATGTAAGACGTAAGGTCAACTATGTTCATGTTTTGCTAAAAATTAAATTTTCTACTTTGCCAAAAGTTAATTTTCCATTTTCTCAAAACTTAAAATTTTCAATTATTCTTTAAAATTTAATTTTTCAATTCTATCAAAAATCAAAATTTCTACTATTAAAAAAAATAATTTTTCGATACTTCATAAAATATATTTTGCAATTCTAAAAAATATAGTTTCAAATATGAAAATAATTTATTCCAAAAAAAAGTTTAAATTTACATGAATTATTCTACCCCCAAAAACATATTATGTTCATAAAGTTTGACATAATATATGCACAAATGAAAAATAATGTTGAAATTTAATGCCAAACATTTCACTATCTAATTTCACACTTAATGTTTAATTGTTTTTAAACAATAAACTATAATTGTGAGGCTAGGAAGAAAAAACAAATTTCTTTATATTAGTAGTTCCTTTGAATTAGCAAGGTTTATTTGCTTGAGAAAGGAAGAGTTGATAAAAAATTATTTTTTTTATATAAAAATGAGTTAGGAATGGAAAATAACGAAAAATAATTCTAAATCTGCAAGATTTAAAGTTTTGGAGAGAGAAAGTTCAACCAGTTTGAACCCATAGAAGCAATTTGGTCATTTTACTATTAAATGAATGATAAAATGTTCATTTCTTTTATTTTTCTCTCCGTTTTATGACTTTTCTTTCATTTCTCTTCTTTTTCTTTGTATTTCATTGGGTTTTCCTCAATTATTCACTAAAATCATTGAAATAAAACTATAGGCATTAAGCATGCCGTGTCGAGCCAGCACGACCCATTTTTTTCAGGCCCATATGGGCTTGCGTGTCGTGCCAAGCATGACATGTTACATTAACCGTGTCATGCATGACATGGCATGGTTCCTTGGAGGGCAGGCCCAACACGGCCCGTGGACCAAAATCAATCCGTTGACCAATGTGCTTTGCTAGTCACTTCGTCGCTCATGTCATGCCCACGTGATAAGCACCCAGATCGTGCTTGACACAACACGTGGGCCGAAGTCCCTCGGCATGGCACGACATGGCATGAATTGTGCCAAGGATCTGCTCGACATGGGCCCGGTCATGGTACTGGATTGTCTCATCCTAGGCTAGGCACGTCTAAAATGGGCCAGGCTTCGGACCTGGCCTAGGCTCCCTGACCCATTTGACACCTCTAAATAAAATACAAATTTCATGCTCTTTTATTTAAGTTTATTCTATGAAATAATTGAGCTCAATAAACCCTTTGTTTCGGTCAAAAATATTCATTGAATGGTTTACTCTCATAGAGGAATGTTAGTGTTGAGGTTAATTAATATTTTTTTCATTTTTCTTGCTTTATTTTAGAAGTTAGGCTTGAAATAGTACAAATTTTCAACCCTATTTCACTTTATTTTGATTTGAGTTTAAATTGTGATTATAATCTCTAATTTTTATATTGAAGCTAGGTTTTGAGTCTTACTTCTTGGAAAAGCTTGGTTAAGGTAACAAAACTTTGAAAACTCATGTGAAATTTCATATTTTGCATTATTAGTTATTTATATCTATTTCTTGATATGTTGTTTAAATATGTGATTATAAACTTTTTGTTTTGGATTATTTGAAATAATTTTCATGAAATTTAAATCATTTAACTAAGATATATGATTAATTGATGGAAACTCTTAATTTTACATTAAAATATATTTTTTTTGATAAATTTAGAAACTCACTTTCTAATATGTTTTTTAGAGAAAGTTATTTTTAAAAAAAAAATAAGAAAATGTTATTTGGTTATGTGTAAATAGTACCAAAAATCATGATTGATGAATTATTTGGCTAATTTTGAAATGAGAGTATGTTGATATGTATGTATAAAACCATATGAGAAAATTATTTGGTACTATATGAGTTATATGATATTTTGAATGAAATTTAAATAATTTTGGAAAAAAAACATATTTTGGATTTGAGGTTTTGAGGTAACTATTAGTCCTAGGAAGGACATGGAGGGTTAAAACTACAAGAATATCGACATAAGTAGAGATTAGATATTCCATTTGAAGAATGACCCTAAACCCTCTTATGCACTTTTGGTTGAGTTCCACTATGTGGAGGAAGTGGTTGCTAAGCTGGAAACTAGTAAATCTCTCTTAGATCTTTGAATCATAGGAATGAGTGTGTGTGTTTCCTAGTGGGGGTGGTAGATAGGTTGGAGCTAGTAGGTTAGTTTTTCCCTTTACATGTCTCATTGTGGACTAGTGGAACTTTGATATAAATAAATTATGTATGTTGTGAAAATAGGATATGGATTAAAAAATAAATATTTTTAGAACTTACGCATATACACATTATGATTTTATGAATTTATATAGCCAAGTGTGTGTGTGTGTGTGTATATATATATATGTATGTATGTATGTATGCTACAAAATTTATTCTTAGACTTTGAAATTATATATTGGAAAACATATGTGGCTATGGAGATAAACATAGATTTTTCCATGTTTTTTTAAAATTTTTTTGTTGGGTATTAGTTGTTCACCCTTATTTTTCCTAGGTGGAGAAAACATTGATGGCCAAATCCAATTCCAAAGCTTGCAATTCTATTCGAGGGTTTTGGTGAAGCATTTAAATTAGTTTTTTTTTTGAAACTTTGTTATGTATTTGACCATAAAGGTCATTTTGTATAATTGACTTTTTTTATATGTGAATATTTTAACTTGATAGTTTATGCTTATTCATGATGTTCTCTAGAATTTGATCTATTTTAAATAACTAGACGTGAGGGATCTTGACTTATTTTTGTTCACTTGCTTCCACTAAATTTTTGAGGTTGTGAGTATATTTACTAAATTTACAAATGCCCTCCATTAAAAACTCAAATATCATTTACATGAGATTTTGAAGTATTTTAAATCTTATTAAATTTAATTAATCAAACCAAGCATGTTACATCTCATGGGTGTGAGTGTCTGGGCATAACAATAATACACTTGGAATCCTCGTAAGATTCAATCAAAATTCATGACAAATCTATTAGAATAAATTCAAGTTCTCCTTCATACATCCCAATTAATTAATCTTAAGTACTAGTGTATTTCTTTATGCTTCATGCCTGGTCACACTATGTTGTACATCCACAACCAAATCACTTGCAATGTTAGAGGAGAATGAGAAGAGACATAATTTTCATGCATTTAAAAAAAAATAATCATCCAAGCCCCTTGTAGATTTTTTTATTATATATGTAATTTTGAGCTTATGAAGTACCTTGTGCAATAAGAATACATGATTTGGAAAGTGATGATGTGCATAACTAATGGGTTGACATAAAAAGTCCTTGGTTATCCAGCTATAAAGAAAACATTATGGATAACAATTTGATGAATGGACCATCATTTTGAAACAACACAACTAAGAACAAGTCCAATGGTGGTGGGCATGACCACTATAGTAAATATGTTGTAAAAATCAATCCATGGTTGTTGGTGATAACATTTCACAACCAATAAGACATTCCTACTCTTGGTTGAACCATCTTACTTAAGTTTTGTGTTGAATATTCACCGAGAACCAATGATATTCATGTCTAGTTTTGTACGGATTTATGATCATGTGGCATTTTCATAAAGGCCACACTTTTTTATCCAAGACTTTATGCCATTCACTATGCTTGGAGATTTTAGAGAATGAAGAAGGAGCTTCATTATAACACCAATAACAAAACCAAACAATGATAGAGGATAACTAATTATACCATTCATTAGCTATTTTGGATTCATTGTATTATTTCGAGACCAAGTGGTCATTCAATGAAGCCAAGTTTCCAAGGGTGCAATGGTAATAACATTATTTAAACATGAGGAATAGGATGACTCATACAAAATTCTTGGGTTATCTAGTGATAATTCAATGGTAGGGATGAGCGAAGTTTGCATATGAGCCAAAAATGATGAAGAAGAAGGTTCAAATGATGTCGTTGAAGTTATGTCAAAAGGAAATGTGTTGTTTGATATGTGGGATGGTAAGAGAATAAATAGAGGAAGACTGATAGTTAGTCTTGACATCGATCTTGGATACATCATTTTAGTTGGTGAGCTAGCAAAAAGGAAGGACTATTCAACATAGATGATGTGTTGTGAGATATATATCTTTTAACTAAAAATATCAAGACATTCGAATCCATGATGCATGTTGCTCAAGTAGAGAATAGTTCATTTTTTTTGAACTAAAATAGTGCTATGGATGATTAAATGGATAAAAAATGTAAAACACACACATCCAAATATTTTTAAAGATGGAAAATATGGAGCATGTTGATAGATTTTTTTCAAAAAAAATTAGAAATTCTAATTGAACTTGTTGAAAGCTGATTAATAAGATACGTGACTATAAAAAACCATCATCTCAATAAGCACGAGGGACATTACGATGAGATATAAAAAGGAGAATCTCATTTCAACCTTATGATAATGTTTTTGTTGAACGGGTCCATTCTATTGAGAGGCATAGATAGGTGACTGTTAGTCACTTTAAGTACCATATATTTTATATTGTTTAATATGAAATTATTGATGTGTTTATATATATTCTATCTTTAAATAAAAACATTTTACTAAATGACTATTTTGGTGCAATTTGATGAATATTAGTGAACTTAGAAATATTTTTGATGAAATTTGCGAACTTGGTGGAGCTATGACTTGGAGGGGGGGGGGAAATCAATGAAAAATTATGATATTTATCATGACATGAATTATTTATGCCTTACAAAAGCAAATTGATTAGCTACGATATCCTTTCTTGGTCATAACTCTACAAAACAAGTCATGACAATCTTTGAACATTACAACTCTATCACTGAGTTGTCACAATCATTTCACAATGTAGCATTATCATCATGGATGTGATATTTTCCTTGAATCATGGCCACATTAATTATAAAGCATCATCATTTCCAAGACATTATTTTCATATCATGGCAAACATGTATCTCACTAATACAAAGGTCACACTACATTTCTAGCATTATGACTTAATTGACATAGAGTCATAACACCAAGTAAACTTAGTCATGGCAATATTTTTTTCCATGACTTGTTCCAGAAAAATTTACTACAATCATGGCATTTCCAGTGTCGTGATTTTGTGATTTAGAAAAAAAAATACCTAAGTCATGGCAATTCTAAGTTCTATGACTTTTCATTCCAAAGAGAAATTATCTCAGTTATAGTATTTTTGATGCATGACTTTGTGCTCTAAATGGAAGTTATTTCAGTCATAACATTCCTTTTCCACGGTGAATTTTTACTTCTAAAAGAATTCAAAGACAAGATAAAGTCACAACCTTAACCTAGGTGTCATAACCTTCAGCATTAAGAATCACACAAAACCCTAAAATATATTTATTGTCAAATCAAAGGCGAATATAAATAATAATTGTTGGGATTAGGTTTTAATACTTAGATCCTCACCATGGTTGTTATTTGGAACACTTTATATTCTATGAGATTTTACTTCAAATATCTCACGTGATTTCTTTCCTAATATCAAGCTAAATTGGAATCTAAGGTTAGTTTGATGTACTTGTAGGTTGATGATGTGAATGTATAACATATATGTTTGTGATAATATTTTGGTTTGAATATTGATGGATATGATGCTATTTAGAAGTGAAATTTGGGGTTTTCACTATAAAGTATGTTTATATGTGTTAGCTATGCTAGATGGTAATAGGTATGTCGTATGATATACTCACAAGTATGATAAGAAATATGTGACAGCCTACCTAATCTTAATCCATAGGATAAACTTATGAGTGAAAATCCAAATTAAGGTAAGTTTCATTGTTATGAATATGATATTTATGAAGTCAAAAGCATAAATATATTTATGATCAATCCATTTTGCATTTTTTAGAAGAAATAATATTCAATTGATGTAGAGGTTAAGCAGAAAATCTAATCTAGGAGTTTCACCATCATGTGAGTGTCTTGTGTTAGATGTGGTAGATGGTGATAGGTAAGTCACAAGATACATGAGAGTCTTATATGGTGATGACAACCCTATGAGTTATTTCCTCTTGTATGATTTTTATGGATAAGATTTTAGAGTTGATATATGTTAATTGACACAAGTATGTCACTTATAAAGCTAAGAGTACAAATACATTTATTATTATATCATTTCATATTTTTAAGACATTAGAAGTTAGAGAATAGAAATACACACTCAAAGTAATTATCAATTGTAATTGACACCATATAAATACATAAAAGGGCACAACTATGAAATCAAAGTAAGACATTCAAAGTTAGAGAATAGAAATACATAAAAGAGGTAGACATGGGTTTGAGCCATGATTAGAAAGATAAGTAGTTTCAGTTGTGAAATACAAAGAGCACAACTATGAAAGAATCATCCATGGTGGTAAACGTCTAAGCATGATAGTCACCTTGTATGCCAAGAAAAATACTAGGGCATTTTCACACCAATCTATCATTCATCCAACAAACAAACACAATCTTGCCCAAATAAAAAAAATATTATTATACATAAGGAAGTGAGCCGATCATACAGTCTAAACAACTTTCCAAAAACTCGATTATATTTATTGAACTTAAAGTTGTAGTTAGTTTGCTATTAGATGATTAAACTACCTTCATAATCTCTATAAAATCAAAATCTAGACTTACGTCCACTTTACTACTTGTATGACTTGTATGTTTTGGTATCACAACAAAGTCACGATAACTTTTTGGTACCATTGCCATCAATTATTATAGTTTAATTAGTCAACTTGAGTTGATGTAACTATCATTGCAAAAGTAGGGTTCTGTTTTTAGTTGTTTGGATATCATTTTTTTACTTAGTGCTTATTTTGAATTTGTATTTTTGTTTTGTTTGTTTATTGCCACAAAATTGTATGATCAAATGTTCTAAGATTGAGATTACACCTCAAGAAACAGAAATTGAGAAAACACAAAATGAGACAAGCTGGAATGCTGGTGCTTGACATGTTGTTACTAATGATAACTAGGATGGATGCATTTTCAGCTAATTTTTAGCCTCACAATAGTACCAGATAACTATTTTAAACCCATTCTATCATGTGGAAGAAATCAATTCATCACATAACAATGGGTATTAATTTGGACCTAATAGCAAAATCTATTCATATGATCATCCCAAAATTAGAAGTCATGAAGTTCTATCATATGGGAGGCAAGAAAAACTATAGTAGAATAATGGTTCATCTATGATAGATAAGCTATCATTTAAAGATAATATTCATTCATTATTAATGGAAACAAATAAGAGTAATAAAGCATAAGAAGTTCTGAATAGATTGATGGAAATGAGACTTGAAAATACTAGTTCAACTATGTAAAAGGAAGATGTGACATATAAAAAGATCATGACTGCCATGACTATATCAAATAAAATGAAGATGTGGTAGAACTAAAGGAGCCATGATATTTTCCAATGTTGTAGCCCAAATAAAGAAAGGAACACAACTTGAAGTCATATTTTTCAAAATCATGACTTTTGAAGAATCAAAAACAAACTACTCCAAAGATACAAATGAAGAGATTCAAATGATGAGATTCCCAATTCAAGAACATGAAGAAATTAAATAGAGAATTTTTGATATTGCAAAAGAATTACAAGTGAAGAAAAGTCCACAACTAATCAATGATATATTAGAAGAGAAAGATGTTGAGACAATAATCATTGAATATCTAAAGGTAGATGAAACGTTAGTAATTATAACAATGAAAATCATGACTTCAGAAGAATCCATTACTTTACATGATGAAGCAATGAAGAAAATTATGGCAGGAGACAAAGTGATGATATTGGATAAAAAATAGTTAAAGAAGCAACTATAACTTATTTCAAAGTTAGTAATTCCTAATGTTGCAACTTCACAAAAAAGTTGTTGCCTTATCAAATGTGATCATATTCAATAATTCCATAACTTTATGAAAACTCATGGAATCCACTAAAGAATATCTCAACACTACAACAAAACAGCAAATTAATGACGCTTTATATCTTGACGCTTTCAGAAAATATCATTATACTATTTGTAATTAGACATTTAATGACACTTTTCTAAATGCGTCATTATTTGGAAAATATATTAAGTTTTTATGATACTTACTAGAAGTTTCATTGTTACTACAACAAAACTTAAAATTAATGACGCTTTATATTTTGACGCTTTTATAAAATATCATTATTATATTTGTAAGTAGACATTTAATAACACTTACTAGATGTTTCATTATTAAGACTAATAGGTTAGGAAAATTTCTTACCTCCTTAAAAATTTCCAAGGAATAAGGGGCTGAAAATTAAAAACTTTGTCACTTTTATTAGTGTCTTGGATGTGAAAAATTTAATTTTGAATTTATTGATTTGTAACTAATTTCTTATTTATTTTTTTAAATAATTAATCATATTTTTATTTTTACTCTATAATAATAAAAAAAATTATCAAATTTTAGTTGAGAATTATTTATTAAAAATAAACAGAAACTTATGATAAAATTTAAAAATATCTAAATATTTTTACATTCAAAATTGAGTTTTTTATTTATAAAATAAGTAATAATATTTAATTTTAAAATTAATTTGTTAATATTTAATTTATCCCTAAGAGAAATAAAAATATAATGTAAATATAAGGTGATTTAATAAAATTATGTGATTAATTTGATATTATTTTTAACTTATTTTAATATAATGAAGAATCGGTCGCTAGAAAGACTTGCGCGTCTTCTTCATCACGTTCGGTCATTTCCAACGGCTCGGCTTCAAGCTCGCGTCTCTGATATCATTGGCCATATTTGCAACATCCTGTAAGTTTTCCCATTAAGTTTCAAATTGTATCTGCTCTTCCATACATTTAATTTTTATCAAAAAACAGTGCATTGAATCACTAGAATTGATGAGGTTAACCTATTGGCAATCAGTAGTCGTCAGCATACTTAGGCCATTACATGAACCACTACCACATCTCAACATTATTTTGGTTACGTTCTTGTCAGTACAATTTCAAACAAACACCATTAACTACCCACTCTTTACCCATTTCAGTTGTTGACTTATACTTAGTATTTTCTTTATTTTTCTCTTAAGTTGTGGTAGTTTATTTTGTAAAGTCAGTGGGGGTGCTCTCCCACATAGTGGGGTGTTTTTCAATTTATCTTTAATGCCTATTTGAAGGCTGATTGGGTCATGAATGTAACAGACAGAAAAGAGCAAGCTCCATATTTTCTACTCACCAATTGCTCGACAAAATTCTTCTTCCATAATTATTTTGTTTCTCTAAGCATCCAATATCTTGATTCTCTAAGTATTCACGGAACATCTTTATATTATATATTGTGATAATTTTTTTAGGAAATTTGGATGAGAGGGTGAGCGATAGGGTTTTGTATGATATTTTAATTCAAGCTGGGAGAGTTCTGAAGTTGCACTTTGCTCGGGATAAGGAGAGTGACAAATTCAAAGGATATGCTTTTGCAGAATATGAAACTCGTGAGATTGCAGACTATGCTGTCAAGCTTTTCTCTGGTTTAGTGGTTATATATGATCGTACCCTAAAGTTTACTGTGTGTCCATTATTTTCTACAAGCATTTGAGTGTATGTGAATTTATCTCTTCTGCTGGATCCAGTTGTTGTACTTCATGTAGTTTCTCCTACTGCCCATTGGACATGATTTTGCATGTTTGAATTAAACTATCAAAACTCTTCTTTGTGGAGATTTCTGGGCAATATAAACTGTAGAACATCTGTAATGTGATTGTTTCTTCCCCAAATTCATCTGGAATGCCAATGCATTCTCCTTTGCTGCTGAGTGGAAGTGAAAACTCACTTCAATCCAATCGATTGTTTGAGTCATGTAGTGGATCGTCCTATTCTTCTCCCCGTTGTTATTCAAGAGGTACTATACTTCTAGAACTTTCATGAGTCGTGATTCCTTTCTGGGTCTATTTTTTTCAGCGTCTCTTGTGCTGTATACTTTTTGATTTTATTCAGTGTCAGCCTTCCCTAATAGCATGAACCACCTCAATGCATATGGGTCACCTTTCTCTGGTATTTCTTATGATTTGGGTCAGAGACTTTCTGGGTTGCCACTTGGGTCTGGCGGCCAGTTAAGGTCCGGAAGCTATGATAGGAGTAGCAGTATACCATACCCATCCTATTGGTAATCTTTAAAAGTTTTTATTTGTGAGCTTCAAATGCATCAAGTAGATGCTTGTCTCTGTGTATAAGAAGTCTGGTATGTAGCTTGTTTGGAGTGTGCTGTGAAACTTTATTTATTTGTGTATTTTGTGTAGACTCTGCAATGTTGTTTATTAAGTTTAGTAGCTTCACTTAGTGAATACCTCCTGATTTACTGTTTCTGAAAGCTTCATCATTCCAAGTACCATTTTCCTTAACATTGTCTCATCATTCCTAGCTTAGCATTTTATTTGACAATACCTTGTTTGTTCATGGAAAATTACTGTCATGATGAAGTAAAAATTGCTAGAATAGTTTTTTTTCACCCTTTAACCAATCTCCCTTACCAACCTCAAGGTAGATGTAATGACAAATTTTTATACATTAGTGATGGTTTAAACACGTCTAAAAAACTACTAGAATAGTTAGTTTCAAGGAAAAATGTATGCTTTGATGATTAAATTGTAGTGTTACATGGTGATAATGGAGGGATGATGGAGTGGCCCTTGTTAGTTGTGTATCTGTAGCATAGCTTGATCCAACTTACTAGCCGTCTAGACTAAATTTGGTTCGAGTCTTATGCTTGACATGGGTCATGTTGGGTCTTGGGGTTGTGCTTGTGAGACTGTGATTTGAGCATACATGATAGCTACAAAAAATGTCATGGGTTGGGTGTGATAAGGGTGGGCATGTGATTTGCCTTCTAACACGTGACCCACCTTGAACCATGCTTTCTTTAATGCAATAACTATGCAACCATTCCATTAAATGTTGTAAGTGGGTGGAATCCAACATTGGATTTTGTTTGGTTTGGTAAAAAAATTATACAATTCTCCTAAAATTAGTTGTTAAGGTTAGAACACTAAGCTTAGATAAAATAAAAAGTAAGCTAAAAACTATTTAAGATTTATATAAAAATGTATAATGACTAATTTATAATTTGGATATAAATTATAATAATAGTTTTTATATATTTATTATAATATTAATATATTAATATAATATATAGAATAATATCCTATTTTATTATATCTTTTCTTTAGAGAAAATTAAATATTTTAAAAATAAATATATTTATAACTACATAAATAATAAAAATGTATGATTTTTAAGAATAAAAAATAGAGATATATTATATATTTCATCTCCTAAAATAGAGATATAAATAAAAAAAATTTAAAATTTTATATACAAAAATTTTTGAGTTGTGATCTATTTGAGTCGAGTTACTAGTTTGTTGACTAAACTAGTTAATATTTTTAGTCATGCTCGAACTCGAATTGATCTTACACGAGTTGAGTTTTGATCAAATTTTAATTGAGTTGAGTCCGAGTAGCTTGTGAGTTGTCTCGTCTCATTAGCACCTAAAGTTATAACCAAAAATTAACTAAATGATTGATAATATTCCAAAATATGAATCTATTCCATAATGGAACATAATAATATTTTGGGTGGCTAAATATATTTTTCTTGATTACTCTAATATTTATAAATGATTTTTGATTCATTGAATATTCTTGAGTGTTAATTTTTTTCTAAGTATCACAATAAGATGGTGACTGTCAAATTGTTATTTATCCCACAATTTTCATAGAGGAGGTTTTTGGACAATCATTTAAGACCTTTCTCATGAAAGAAGATATGGATATCATAATATCATCAACAGAGGTATCATCTAATTGTCTTATGTTCTATATATGGTAAGAGAAACATTTAATATGTTTTTCATATATTTTAACTATCTTATTTATGCTTTA
This sequence comes from Sapria himalayana, assembly GCA_029783825.1. Classification (NCBI taxonomy): domain Eukaryota; kingdom Viridiplantae; phylum Streptophyta; class Magnoliopsida; order Malpighiales; family Rafflesiaceae; genus Sapria; species Sapria himalayana. The sequence goes on along the minus strand of JAREIK010000983.1, from coordinate 1,255,051 downwards.
ATTATTCATAATGAGAATTGTATTTAATATTAGTTAAATTAAAATATTAAAACTTTTAAGTATTGTGTGAAATTAAATCAGGCACTTGCATACAAAGATGGTTGATGCTAAAGAGGCAGAGCAATTTATTTTTGTAAATCCAACCTTGGTTTCCAAAGCTAGAATGGGAGAAGCAAGCAAGAAAAATAGGTCAAGTATTATAACTAATCGGTTGATGAATGCAAATAATGTAGATTTTGTTTTTATTCCATATAACCCAGGGTAAGTTATTTAACATAAGTAAGATTATAAGTATGCATATTTATCAAATTAAATATGTTATGTTATTACACTAATGTTAATTTTGTAGATGTCATTGGGTATTGGTGGTACTTGACATAATGACTTTGATCACCTATTACCTTGATTCATTGCATTATCAACCTTCAGATGATCTTATAGACATTGTTTATATGTAAGTTTTTCCCTTCTTATATGGAATAAAACTTTACTTTAAAAAACATACCTCATCAAAAATTTTATGCCATAATTGATAAATCTTCTGCTTTATATTTTATCCATTACTACTAACTCTATTTTTTTTGTTGTTAAATTTGTTTAATCGTATATGTCAATTGTTATATAAATTATTTTAATGATATGTTGTTATCATTCCTGTTTTTTTTCCAATGCTCTATAATATATTTTTTTCTGCAAGTGTAAGTATTTATTGTTCATCTTTTTGTATGCAGGTTACATTATTTGGAAATTAACTCTCAACTTTGTCAGGCTAGCAGGAACCAGTTTTATGGAGATAAGGCACAATTGGGTGGCATATATCAAAAATTTTGAATTGAATTTAAGAAATGAATGTTGAAATTGTGTTATATATTTTTTTGATTTGTAAGAAGTCCGAGATCCCCATTATACTTGAAAACTGTATTCTTGGTCTGGATTGTAAAGAATGTTGTTCTTATGTGCATGCAGTATTACAATAACAGGTGAAAATATATTTACAATAATTATTAAATTTAAATTTATTTAAATCATAATCTTTCTTGACGCTTTTACTAAGTGTCATAGTATTAAAAAAATTTACGATAGCTACAACATATAATGATGTTTTTTTTGTAGTGTCGTTAAATCATACTTTGACGCTAAAATAAAGCATCATTGTTAATAAAAATGACACTTTATTTTAGCGTCAAGGTATGATTCAACGACACAGCAAAAAAACGTCATTATATGTATAGACTTTTTATGTTATGCTAGCGGATGATGCTATCGATAAGTGACATTATATATATATATATATATATATATATATATATATATATATATAATGATGCTTTTTAAGCATCATTGATTATGATTTTTGTTGTAGTGCAAAGGAAAGATTTAGATAGATGACTCGATGTTGAAAGAGAAAGATATAATGAGAAGCTTGCCTAAACCACTAAAATTGCTAACTAAATTGGAGATTCAATATTGGTCTCACTAAAAATATTAAGCATAGCATTGTTTGGTAGACAATCCAAAAGTTTACTTTTTGTGTTATTGAAGAAAAATAAACTCTTTGTATCCGCTCATTAATCCACAAATTAAAAAAAAATCATTAGATCCAAAATTACATATCTGAAGGAACACAACCCATAGTGACACTGAAACATAGTTGTGGAAATTCTTTTTTTTTGTGAGTGTTGTATTTTTTTTTGCGGTTTGATGTCTAATAAGATTTCAAGAAGAGAGGAAGATTAATTGCTTGATGAAGAAGAATAAATTTGGTGTGCATGTTTAATTTTAGTGTGCATGTTTGTTTGTCACTCCACATACCATATATTTTGGGTTGTTTGACATAAAATTGTAGAGTGTGTTTATATATATTTTAACTTTAAATGGATAAATTTCACTAAATAATTATTTTGATGGAATTTGATGAATAATTGTGAAATCATACATATTTTGGGTGAAATTTGTGAACTTAATGGAGTGATCACTTGGAGAGAAGAAAATGAATGGATAGCGATAATATTTCTTATGGCATGACTTAGTTATACATTCCATGAGTCTATTGAGTAGTTATAACATCTTTTCTTGGTTATAACTCTACAAATATGTCATAGAAATCTTTGAACATCATGGTTATACCATCGAGTTGTCATAATCATTTTAGTATGCAATACTATCTTTATGGCTATGAAATTTTTTTTATAGTCATGGTCACACTACTTCTAATATACCATAATGGCCATGATATTATTTTCACATCATAGCAAATATGTTCTCCACTAGTACAATGGTTATGATATTTTCTAGCGCCATGACCTAGTCAATTTAGCTTTAAAACACCAAGTAAATTTAAACATAGAAATATTGTCTACCATGACTTTGTGTTCCTAAGGATATTTACTCTAGTCACAATATTTTTAGTACCATGACTTTGTGCTTCAGAGAGAAGACACTATAGTCAATCATTCCCAATCCCACAAATTTCCATTCTAGAGAGAAATTGTATGAGGCACATAATTCATGCCACTGCAACTTTGCGCTCCAAAGGAGAGTTACTTTAGTCTTGACATTTCTTTGCCACTATAAATTTTATATTCCAAAAAAAAAATCAACAACAAGGTAAAGTCACAACCTTAACCAACCATTGTGACTTATAGCTTAAAAAATCATTCAAAACTCCAAAATATAAAAGAAGCACTTATAGATTTTCACAAAAAAAAAGAGGAGGAAGGGAATCATATTTTGATTAAAGAGCATACAAACACTAGACAACATAACTTCTAACTATCAATTAGTAGAAAATCTAAGGCAAACACAAAAAAAAATTGATAGGATTGAGTTTTTAAACTTAGATCCTCACTCGAGTTGTCATTAGAAACCCTTGATTCAATGATATGTCACTTCAAATATCTTGTATGAATTCTTTTGTGTGTTGATATACTTGTGTAAGCCTAAATTGGGATCTAGGATATGGTTGATATACTTGTGTGTTGTTGATGTGAATGTATAATATTTATATTTGTAGTGATATTATAGTTTAGATATTGATGGATATGAATGCTAGTTAAAGCTAAAATTTAAAATTTTCATTATACCATAGGTTATGCATGTTGATCATGGTAGACAGTGACATATATGTGATGAGACCGACTCATAAGGTATGATGAGAAAGAAGTGGTATTGCTTTTAATCTTAAAATATGGGATAAACTTGTGAGTGGAAACTATAATTTTTGAGGTAAGTTTAATTATTGTGAGTATCGTGCTTCGAAGCAGAAAGAATAAATATATTTATGACTAATCCATTTGTATATCACTTTGAAGTGATGTGAGAGTTAAGTTGAATATTTAACCTAAGGGTTTCACCATAATGTTGGTCATGGAAGATTGTAATAGAGATATCTTATGAAACATGCATGTGGAGGTGTCTCTTATAGTGGTGAGATTCATGGAAAGATATATGATAATTAAAATGAGTATATCACTTACAAAGCCACAAGTACAAATACATTTATTACCATATTATTTCACATCATTATGATATTAGAGATCAGATTATAAACATACATACTCAAATTTGTCATCAAGTAGTTTACATATTGACTAAAAGAAGTAGACATGAAAATTACCCATGAATGAAATGATATGTGATTTTAGTGGTAAAATACTAAGGACACATCTATGAGTATGAGGGGATCATCCTTGGTGATGAATGTCCAAGGATGATAGTCACCTTGTATGTCAAGAGAGCACTGAAGAATTTCCACACTAATCTACCTTTTGTCCAATAAATGAACATTATATTACCTAAATACTAAATAAATATCATCATACATAAGGAAGTGAGCAAACCCTAGAGTCTAAGTAACTTTCCGAAAACTCAAGTAAATATATTCAACTTGTGTAATTATTTGTTCACTATTGGTTGATCAAATTACCTTTACTATTCCCGTGTGATCAATATCTAGACTTATATCTACTTTATTACTTATATGACCCATATCCTTCTAAAACTCTATTATATAAAAGACATTTGCCCAATAATTAAGCTTTTAAAACCATGTCACAAATGATATATTTTGGCACGATAACAAAGTCACAATAGTGACTCGATGTTGTATAAAAATTGAAGCACACTAATTATGGATAGATCAATACTTATCACACCAATTAGTTTGAACATATTTTATTTTGAAAATAAAGTTTGCATTCAATGAGTCTTTGGAATGAGCAGTGTCATATTTTCATAAGATCATGTTTGTTGGAGATAGAAAATATCCAAGTATATTAGCTAAAATGATAAATAAGAAACACAAAATAATAATTTCCATTTTTGTCATAGTAGTATCATGGACCAAACATCCAAAAAAATTAATTCAAGTGGTGAATTTGAAATAGAATGTGAAGTTGGAAAAGAAAAGTGATGACTCTTTCTTTATAGGGTATATACCTAATATTTTGTTGGATGAAAAGTGGTAGAAAGAACATTCATATGCGATGGTGAACAATTTCATAAGATGGATCTAACATTCGATAGTGTCAAATATTAATGGAAACACAATGGAGAAAGGAAACTCTAAGGGGGTCATGTGGGAATGGTAGTGGATGGAAAGGTGTTGAGTCTATTTCTAGTTTTATCATGCAGTAAAATTGTCCCTCCTGCCTCATTCTTCATAAAAAAAAGAAGTGGGACTTAATTTAATCAGTATTGTCATGTGTAAATTTTTTTATAGAAATTAAATTTTTTAAATCTATGGGGTATGAATTAACTAGCTCAAAAAAAAAAAAAAAGAACTCATTAAGTGTTTAGAGAGTATCTGAGCCAATATTTTTAATGAGTAAACCTACCACATAGATGTTATAGATATGATTAATGATGTGGTAAGGCTTAGAGTGCATGGTGAAATTGTGAAATTGTGAAAACTTTTTGTAAGGGGATTTGTTGAACTATTGTTAGGAAGCTAAGTTGGCATTAGTTAGCAATAACAATGGGACAAAGTAGGATACCATGTTGCAAGGGGGGACTTGGTGGGCAAGATCAAAGTGGGGGTAGCATTTCATTGTAATGTGTTTAATTTTAGCATATGCCAAACTCATAGGGCACTAGTTTGATAAAGGATTATCTAGTAAGCCACATTTCCCTTGTTGGCCACGTCCATGGACTCTAGAGTTGGGATTGGAACTAACAATTTGTGTTTATCATTTTGTTTGGCCATATTTTCTAAACTAGAATTAGCTTCGAGAGCTAATTGATACACTCAATTCACAATTCGAACGTATGTAGATGATTAACACTCTTCAAAAGATATTTTGTATATTTGGTTTGAGATAGAAGTGAAATAGCATCATAGGAGCTATCAATTCCTCCAAGGAGTTGTTATATATATTCATTCCCTTGAAGAGGCTGTCCAATAGAAGCCAAGGTGTTCTAGAAGGACTTAGCCTTCTGATAATAATCTGAGATATATGGATTTCCCTAATTTGTGAGGGATTGGAATTGCCAAGTTTGGATATCATGTCCACATCATGAACATCACAAATAATAATAGCAACATTGCATTTGTTGAAGGGTAACACAATAGTTTGGATTAAAAAGTGAATAAAATATTCTATTCAAAAATCAATTGTCCATAAATGATATTTCTAGATGTAATAAGTTTTTGTTTTTTTTTGTTATGTATCTATTCCATATTTTATAGTTATTTGGCACGCTAAATACTAAATATTATTAGTTATTTTGATGATTATTCTTGATGTATTTTCTAACGAAATGACTTTAAATAAAATAATTTCATGAAAATATAGTTTTGACTAATTATGATGAATACTATTAAAATCAAATAGTTTTTTGTGATAAATGTAAGATTTGGTGGGTCTATTGAGTAGGAGGAAGTAAAAAGTATTGTAAAGGCATAGCATTTTTCATGCTAAGATTTAGTTACACTTTTAAGAGCATATAGAATAGTTTTTGTTTCTATTCTTGGCTGAGACTCAACACAATTAATCATGATAATCTTTGTATTTAATGACTATACCACTATATTGACACAATTATTTAACAATATAATACATTTTTTCACTACAAAATTTTCTTAAAGTTGCAGTCGCACTAGCTCGGTAACACTTTAATAGATGTGACTTTAATTTTATATTATAATGGCCAAATAGTCACCTAGTGGTGAAAGCCACAATATTCTCTAGTACCACAACTTTTTTATTTCAATAGCCACAAATACTATATAAAAAACTATGGTGATTTTCTAGCATCATGACTTTTAGCCACAAAGAACTATTGAGAATATTTGCACGAGTCATGTCTATTCCCAAAGCCATAACTTTATGCTCTAGAGAAAAGGCCAAAGTTGTAGCCATTCCCATACTATGACTTTGAGTTCTAAAGCATAAATATATAAGTTGTAATCATTCCTAACACCATGACTTTGAATTATAAAGGAGAAATGCATGAGTCACGATCATTCCCAGTACCATGACTTTATGTTTCAAAGAGGAAATGCATGATTCAAGACCATTTCTAAGATCATGACTTCGTATTATAGAAGATAGTGGCATGAGCAACAATCATATGACTTTGTATTATAAAAAGGAAGGCCTAAATCCACAATCATTTCATAATGCATGACTTCCCAATTTAAAATGCATTCAGATACACAATTATAAAAGGGGGACTTATGCCAAATACAAGGAACTAAAAAATAAAGATAGAAAACTTGTGAAATCAAGAAAAAGCAGGAGAGCGAGAGAGAGGTTGTGAATTTGAGAAACCCTAGGAGGGATCAATGAGCAAGGAGGTGATACAAGGAATATGTTTGAACCCTAAGAGGGGGCATGAATTCTTATTCCCACTTAGGGGCAGTTATGAGGCTCACTAAATTAGAATTATGAGTTTATCACTACAAGAAAATGTCTGTTTAGCTAGGAAATTTATTTAGGAAAAATTCTCTGGCTAATTAGAGAGGAATTAGATAGGGAATAGCAAAAGATTTTAGATTTTACATTGAATTATAAATTTGTGATAGATTTGTGACGTATTAGTGATGGAAATTTTCGATTGAAAATTGTCCCTTACAAATATTATCGTAAATTTTCGTACAATGAAAAGTGGCAGAATTAGCAATGGATTTAGCGATGGACTTTCTCTAGATATTAGATCGAGAGAATTCATCTCTAAATAATTATCTGAATTTTTTTTTGATTTTATATTTAATTGCAAGCGATTATTCTTTAAATGTTAATTTTTACAAAATGTATGGATTTAGCTAAGGATTTTTCCCTAGCTATTTGAGCTGGGGATAATTTTCGTCCCTAATCTTTAATGATTTAAATTTTTTTAATATATTATTTGGTTTAATATGTTATTTAATTGTATATATTAAATGTATGTCATGGTCTATAGATGAGCGATCCTTTAAAAACACATTTTCCTCATATAATTATACATATTATAAATAAATATTTTAAAAAATTATAAATACAAAAAAAAATGTATATTAATAAAGACTAAAATAATGATTTTTTATGATTATAAAATTTTTTAAAAATTATATAAAAAAAATTTATAAAATTATTAATTAAAAATTTGTATTAAAAAAACATTAAATAATTAATTCTTAATTATAATAATTTTTAAAGATATTTTAAAAAATAAATGAACATACTTTAAAATTTATATTAATAAAAAGCTAAAATAATTCATTGTATGATTAAATAAAAAATATTTACAAAAATATCTGAATTAATGAATAAACTAGAGGTGTCAAATGGCCGGGCCGGGCCGGCCTTGCCCATTTTTTTGGAGCACGAGCATGCTTTCGTACCGGGCCTGGCACGACACGGTTATTGTACCGTGCCGTGCCCGGCCCAACACGGTTTAAAAAAGCCGAGCCTGGCACGGCAAGCCATGCCGTGCTGTGCCTGGCCCGTAGGGCCAGGCCAGGCTGTTTGGGGCAGAAATTTTTTTTTAAAAAAATATTTAAAATTTTAGATATTGTATAGTATTATATATTTATAATTTTAAAAATGTTAAATTTAATAATTTATTAAAAAAATAGTTTAAATTTTTTTTTGTAATATCAAATTAGTTTAAATTTTATTATAATTATTAATTATATAATAAAGTTATTAATTTTTAAATGAAAAAAAAAATAAATCAATACATTATGTTAGTTAAAATAAAAATTAAAAAAAAACATAAACAACACAAATGAAAATTACCAATCATCCATTTGAAACCGAATGTCCGAACCAAACAAATCACAGTTTCAACACAACGTACAAAAAAAGCATACACTCAATAAAAAAACATCGAAAACAAAAAATAGTAGATCATCATCAATCATCAATCGGCATATCATAAGAATCATCAGCCGCAACATCAAGATCAGTATCATACGGATCATCATCATTGGCAATCAACTCCTCCGTAATCGCAGTGGATGCGACTGTAGTCCCTGTCCTAGTCCCAACTCCAGCACGATCATGGATGCTAAACCTCGAATCCTCCCAATCTTTCAAACAAGCTAATGCCTCGATAATATATGGACGTAATCTCGATCTCCTATCCAAAATCATGTTCACTACAACAAAAAAAGTAGACTCCGATGCTATGCTCGACACCTGAGGAGTCAATAGATCCCGTGTCATCCTAGATAGCATGGGAAAGGTGGACTCTATTGATTTCCACCACTGTAATAAATAAAGATTATTAGTATCAGAATGTGATAGGATTGAGCAGTAATCGGTATCTAAGTACCGAGACAGCTCGCTCCTATGTGATGGTCCACCCCTACGTTTCCCCCTTGCTAGCTGAATGGAAAAATCGTTATCTCCGAATAAGGTATCAATGTCTGTAATCACAGTCTCACTACTACCACCACCATATATAGTATCGTAGTATTTGAAAAGGTCAGTCAACTTCTCGTGAATGAACCCTTCATGTAGGTCTTCCAAGTTCATGCACGAGGAAATGTAAGTCAGGGTGTTTTCTACCCCTTCCACCTTAACCCTAGGGTCCATGCATGCAGCGAGACAATAAAGAGATGAAACGGTGGACCGGTACTTCAAGTACTTGGTTTCCATCTCTGCAACCATATGACTAAGTTTCGGGTCAGCTCGATACTTCCTAAACATACTACTAATGTTGCATATGCACTGGAGTGCAATGCAAGTGGTGGGCGTATAACCCGACGAACACATGTTCGTCGTGTCATAAAAAATCTTCAGAAATTTCATAAATGAAATTTCTGAAGCCCAGTCAGTGTCGGCAATAATAAGTTCGTCACTCTTACTATTGACGTAATCGGATATTACGTGTTCATATCCAACACATGATTCTAACATCAGGTACGTGTAATTCCAACGATGTCTCACATCTGATTGGAATTTCTTCTTCTTAAGATTCGCAGACAAACAGAGACTACGAAACTCTTGTTGTCTGCGAGGAGTACGAATATATTTTAGTGCATTACGTATATTATCCAACGTGGGGGAACACACCTTCATACCCACTTGAACAATCAGGTTAATCATGTGACACATGCATCTGAAATGAAAGATCTCTCCTAATGGTGCGTCTCTAATATTCCTAACAAACATGTTGATCGCTACTCCATTATTAGATGCGTTATCGAATGTGACGCTAAAAATTTTATTTTGATTTTATATTCCCTAAAGATTTTCATCATACACTCAAAAATGGCCGGGCCATCATGAAGATGAAGAATCTCAGAGAATTCTAAAATCTTTTTATTGATTGTCCAGTTTGAATCTACATAGTGGCTGGTGAGACATGCATAAGAAGATTCATCGTGACTTGTCCAGATATCGGACGTCACGGACACCACTCCACTATATGACATAAATTCCTTAATTATTTTTTGTTTTTCTAACTTATATATCTTTATTATGTCATTCCTAGATATGGACCTAGGAATCCTACGATAAGTAGGTTGAAAATATGTCTGCATGATGCGCACTACCCTTGGATCTTCTGAAAATCTGATCGGAAGACCCATCAATGTGATAAGTCTGGCCATGCCGTCCCTACCCAACTCGATGGAGTATATGAAGGAAGTAAATTTTGAAACTGAACTCGATCCAGTCTCAAAAAATGCAATGCCAAGTTGGGTTTGCCTAGGATCTAATGGTCCATGTTTTTTGGTGCATAATTTGGCATGCCTCTTAAGGTGCCCAATCTCAAACGAACTCTTACATGTTAAAAGTCTCATACAATATTTGCATTGTGTCATTTCTTGTTCCTCACCCCTAACATTTTTTTTGTGTTATTATATTAAAATGCGTCCAAACTATAGAAGTCCTAGTTTTTTGTTTTTTAGAAGTTTGGGTTGAGACAACTGGAGAAACTAAAGTTTCAGCAGTATCAGATCTCTGTGTAATATTTTTATTTTCTAAATTTAAATATGTTTCAGTTGTATTTGTCATTTTTTATGATTTTTGTTTCTAAGAATAGTTTAATAAAGACTAGAAGATGACTAATTTTAATTTTTCTTTATTTTGGTCTAGAGAGAGAAACTATAGAGAGAGAGTTAAAAAAACCGTAAAATAAATTACCCGGTAAAAGCAGAGAGATCGGTCACGTGCACAGTGCACCACAGTCAAGCTCTAATGTTCAAAACTCAAGTCGAGATTCACGAAAATCCAAGCCGAATGCCAAAATCTCGAGGCCAGAGAGAGAGAAGCAAGATTTTTGAGAGAGAAATAGAACGATTTGAGAGAATTTATGTTTTTGAAAAACATAATTGTTAATGGGAGGGGGTAGAATTTATAGATTAAAGATATTAATTTTTTATAAAAAAATATATATTTTTTTAATTTTTTTAAATTTTTTTAATTTTTTTTAAATTTTTTAGGCGGCAGCATCATGTGGAAGTGGGACGGCGGGTCGGGTCCATTCAGACCCGACCCGCGGTCTTTTTTGCTGGAGGGGCGTGGGTCTTTCGCGGGGTAGCCTGTAGGCAGTAGGGTCGAGTGACACTTACACCCGGCACGGGACGAACCCATGGCGGTGTGCCGTGCCACGGGCAGAACAATGTCGGGTTAGGTACGGCACGACACGGGCCAGGCACGGCACGACACGGGCCAGGCACGGCCCGTGCCTAACCTGGGCATAGTTTTTTCTCGTGCCGGGCCGGCCCGGTCGACACCTCTAGAATAAACTAGTAAATATTAATATTATTTTAAGTTAAAAAAATAGTTTTATGATTATAGAAAACTTTTAAAAAAGTAATTACTAAAAAATTTAAAATTTTTGAATTATAAAAAAAAATTAAAATTATTCATAAAATTCAAACAAAAATAAATTAATATTTAAAGATAAATATATAGATATTTGCCCCTACTAAAATTTATAATAATTAAACAATTGAGTAAGATTTTTATTATTAGTTTTTAATATTCCGTCTTTATTAAAAAAATAAATATAAATTTTTTTAATAATCTTCTCACTTTAAGTAATGTTTAGAATTTTATAAATTATAAATTATATCAAATAATATAAAATTTTATGCCTTTAAAATTATTTCATATTATCTTCATAAAAATTAATATGAATTTTTAAAAATTTATAACCATAATAAATAAATAAATAAATAAATATATATATATATATTTTTATATATTTATATATTTTTTAACATTAAGAGTATTTATAATTCTTAGGAGAGTGTCTTGAAAACCAATCATATTTTCATGTATGCCTTGTTATATGAAGTTTATAAATTTTATAGCCATTTGATTTTATTTTTTCTAGGTGGAGAGCTAAATATCTATTTTTTGAAATTGTTTATATATATATTATTTAATTAATTGGATAATTAAAAATTGTAATATGTGTGCCTTGCTACACGCACATTAACTTGTTGAAAATAATTTATTAAGTAAAAAAAAAGATGAGTCTTCATGTTTTATATATATTTATTGTTTATTAATTGTTTTTATAATTAAAAATTTAAACATTTACGGAATTTTTAAACTTAAAAAACCATATCTTGTTGTCTAGAGACAACTCTAAGTCTCTAACTAGCACCATCTGCCACTCTCTCTCACTCGACAAGGATAATTCAAAATGAAACCTAACAGTGAGTTAGAGCGATTTCCTTCAGCCGTGAGTTTCTTATCGATTTGAGGTAATCTTCTACCCTAACTTTTCATCGATTTGAGGTAATCTTCTACCCTAACTTTTCATCGCTTATCTTAAAGTATAAGTATTTTTTTTTTTGAATCTGGTGATTTTTTTTCCAATTTCATCTTTTTCCTAGCTTATATATATTCTCCCATAAAACATGGTTTACTAGTTCTCGACACGGATGTGTTCGTCTTTTTTCCATTTATTTTGCCACTCATAAAGGCTTATGGCAGTGTGTATTTTGCCAGGATGTGTTAATCACAAAGTGGGTGTTGGTGTTTGTGGTGAGCAGTGTGTATATAACAACATATTTAATATTTACATAATAAATTATGTAAATATGATGATCCCAATATTAATAACACATAAATATATATAAGTGTATTTTACTATATGTATAATTATAAAAATAGTATACTTAAATATATATGAATATAACAACATATATTTAATATACATACATACATATAAAAATAAATAAATAAATAAATAAATAAATATATATATATATATATATATATATATAACTATATATAAATGTATTTATCTACATCAAAACCTACATAACTATATGTTTAAATATGTATAATTACATGAAAAACTATATATAACTACATCTACAACATATATAACTACATTTATAACTATATGTATAACTATGTGTGCAATCACACATGTAACTATAATTATAATTAAAACTTATAACAACATATATATATATATATAACTATATATGTATAACTATTTATAAATATTTGTATAACTATATAAAACTATTTATAACTATATTTAACTATATTTGTAACTATGTAAGCTATTTTTATAACGATATTTATAACTATATTTATAACTATATATAACTATTTTTTTAACTATATAATAATTTATAACTATATGTATAATTCTATATAACAATATTTCTAACAAAATATACTATATGTATAATAATATGTAATTATATATAATTGTATTTTACTATATGTATAACTATAAAAACATTATATATATAACTATATCTTTAACTACATACATATTTATATATGTATAATTAAATATATTTATATATAAATCTATTTATAACTAAATATACTATAGGTATAAGAATATATAACTATAAATAATTGTCTTTTACTATATGCATAACTATGAAAACATTATACATAACTATATTTAAAATTATAATTAACATATATTTAATATACATTTTTATATATTAGTATATAAAAATGTATTAAACTATATCTATGCCTATCCATAACTATATGTATAAATATATAAAATTATATGAAAAAAATATATATATCTACATCTATAAATATAAGTATAACTATATGTGTAACTATATGTATAAGTATAACTACATGTAATTATATTTATAATTACATGTTTAACAACATACAACACTATGTTTAACTATATGTGTATAACTATTTATAAATATTTGTATAACTATATACAACTTTATATAATTAAATATAACTATATGAGGCATGATTTCTTATCCTAATAATTTTTTAGTAGCTCGTGTAGATTGAACTTGCAACCTCCAAGGAGGCACACGTCTATCTCAAGAATCAATGTATCAAGCATTGGGTTTTGATGTGTACACACACACACACACACACACACACACACACACACACACACACACACTTAATTGATGTTTAATTTATATATATATATATATTGTTTATTGTTTGTAGATATATATGAGTGAACACATGCGGAATAATGTTAAAAAATATCGATTAATATCCAATATCATTTAAATTCATTAAAAAAAACTGAGACATGAATATTAACAAACATATCAAGCATCATTAAACCTCATTGAAATTTAATTTAAACCATTTATTCATATTAAAAAATTTGTTACATTAAAAAAAATTGTAATAAATATAATTAAATATAAATCATCAATATATATGGAATACTTTTGTATATCTTCAGAATGCATCAAAACACTTTGTTTTTGTTATTCTAATTGAATTTTGTGTATTATCAAACATTATTACTAATAATATGAGAGTTTTTAAAATATTATCATATGCTTATTTAAATATTATTGAAAAGAAATGGAAAACAACAACAATATTATTTTATCATTTTTATTTTATAGTTTTAATTAAAATTTAATAACATTGAACATTTTATTGCGCCTGTCCACAAGACCATTGCAATTACTAAGGGTGTGTTTTAATCCTAATGTTTGTTATTTTGAAATTCTTCTTCTACCCTAACTGTTACCATATATTGCATTTCCCATTGAAATTATATAGTATATATTTGTATCTGTATGATATCGTGTAAAGTGAAGTTATTACCAAAATTATATAAATGGCCTAAGATCCTCCTCATGCACACAGTATTAATCTGGATGTTCGTGGAAAATCATTACAAGTACCAAAATTATTAATCACCAGTATGTAAATGATGGCTATATCTATAATTTGTGCTAAATTAATAAGTTCCCATCCTTCATATTAATTAGGTATTAATTGAGGTGTATGTAAGTTTTCTTTACCAAACTATATTTTGATTATAGTTTTCCACAAATAATGTTGATGTCTGTAATTCTTTGCATCTCTAATCATTCTATATTTATTATGCTAGGAATTTGTAATTGTAGCTTGCTTCACATCTATGTTTTCTAGTTGAATACTTTGTATGATATATTTTCTAGTCCAAATATGTTTGTATTCATGTCTAAATTCTTCATTAATTCATTTGCCAAGAGTTCTTGGAATTGGATCTTCATTCCATTAATTTTTTCTTTCTTTTTTATTTTAATATTTAAAGATTGAGTTGAATCATAGTAAAAATTGTGCTATTTAATTTGATCTTCATTGAAAAGTAAAAAGCCTACTCCCCCAAACTTTTAATTCCTTTCTTTTTTGCTTCCCTTTCTTGAACATTCACGTAGTTTGCTTCTTTCATCTAGTAATAGTGTGATATCTATTAATCTTTAATGTGCTAAAAAAATACTCTATTTCTTAATGTAGATTTTACAAATGCATTGCCTCGATTTTCATGATATTTTATCTTTGCATATTCATATTTAAGTGATTTTATTTAATTATTAGTATATTTTGAAATCATTGAATGTTTCATTTAGAATAATGATTGATCATTATTCTTTGCAAATATAACAGAACAAAATGAGTTCAGATTGTCAATGGATATGCTAAAAAATTATGAATGGAATTTTGAATCAAGATTTTTTGAGTGGGCTAAAAAATTATTTTGTTTGGGTTTATCATGGGGAAAGTACAATGGCTTTGAACATTAATTGAAATGAGGGTACTGAATCATATGCATGTGGTGAAGAAGCATCAAATCGATACCATAGAATGATCATGGAAGCTACTGGTGCTGAATTCAATATGGATTACATGGATGAACTACCTAATCCTGAAGCTCAGAAATTTTATGATATGCTTAAAGCTACAGATAAAGAGTTATGGTGTGATTGTAAAACACATTTGCAATTGTCACTTGTCGCTCTACTTATGAGCATGAAGTCAGAAAATAATGTCTCAGAAATTATTTGATCAGATGATAGAACTAATGAAAGAGATTCTTCCGAATAATAATTTGGTCACTAACAACTTTTACAACACTAAGAATTTACTACGAGGAATGAGTCTACCAGTGAAAAAAATTAATTGTTGTTTCAATGGATGTATGTTATATTGGGGTGGTGAATACATATGCAAATGTGTATATGACATCTACTCGTGTTGTAGATACGCGACAAAAATTGAAAGCTACATTTAAGAAGATGTATTATTTTCCATTAATTCCTCGATTACAGAGACTATATGCATCAAATGCTATAGCAAATGATATGAGGTGGTATTCTGAGTAAGAGATTGAAGAAGGGATGATGCGTCATCCATCAGATTCACTTGCTTGGAAGCATTTTAAATCATATACATCAAGATTTTGTAGTTGAAAGTAGAAATATGAGATTGAGTCACTACACTAATGAATTTGAGTCATTTGGCCCAACTAGAAAATTGTATTCAACATGGCCAGTGATAGTGGCACATTATAATTCGCCTTCATGGTTGTGTATGAAGAAACAATAAATATTTTTGTAAATATTAGTTCCATGGCCAAAAAATCTGAAAGACATGCTGAATATTGTCTTACAGTCTTTTATAGCAGAGTTAAATCATTTGTGGGAAGTTGGCATGAATACATATGACATCTCAAAGAAGTAAATTTTCATTATGCGGGCAGCTCTTATGTGGACAATAAGTGATTTTCTTGCATATTCAATGTTATATGGATGGAGTACTACATGATGATTAGCATGCCCATATTGCATAGAAAAGTCTGATGCATTTACTCTCGAATTATAGTCATGGTTTGATAACCATCATAAGTTTCTACTTACGAATCATATATTCCATAGAAATAGAACTGCATTTCGAAAAAATAAAACAGTTATGATAGTTGTACCAAATGTTCATTCAGGAAATGATATGTTGACAGAGATTTAGAGTTTGAGTCTGAAGTAGGTAACTGAAATGAATGCTACTAGAACTAATGGACCAATATGCAAAATATTTGGTTGGAGGAAACACAATATTTTTTGTGAGTTGCTTTATTGGAAGTCTAATTTAATTCATCATAACTTGGATGTAATGTATATTGAAAAAAATGTGTTTGATAATGTTTTCAACACTATCCTTAATGTAGACAAAAAAATAAAGGATACTTTAAAATCAAGACAAGAGTTAAATGATTACCGTCGGCATCCTAAATTGAAACTAAACGAGGCAACAAGAAAATTCTATAAAGCTTGTTACCCACTTGATGAGAAGGTGAGACAGACATTGTGTGAATGGGTTAAAATTTTGAAATTCCATGATGGATATGTGTTAAATATGAGTAGATGTGTGGATATGAAAAATCTTAAGTTATTTGGATTGAAAAGCAATGATTGCCATGTATTTATACTGAGATTAATACCAATTACATTTCATAAATTACTTCCCCTAAGTGTTTGAAGGTCCTTACATAACTTAGTTTGTTCTTCAAATAACTAACTACAACCACAATCAAAAAAGATGACATGGTGAGACTGGAGAATGACATGCCTCTTATTCTTTATAAGCGTGAATGTATATTCTCACCGAGCTTTTTTGACTCAATAAAGTATTTGCCGATTCATTTGGCATATGAAGTAAAGATAGCTGGGCTAGTGGAATACAGGTGGATGTATACTTTTGAGAGATAAATAAATATAAGTAGCTATGTTTTATTATTTCAAGCATAAATTAATATTGTAATTTGTTATAATTGAAACCTAACATTATGGTTATGTGTATCTTCGTAAATTGAAATTAAAAGTTAGAAACAAAGAAAAAGTTGAAGGTTCAATTTAAAATGCATATTTAGTAGAAGAAGCATCATCTTTTTGTTCTCATTATTTTGAGGATCATGTTAATACAAAAAATAGAAATGTGCCTCAGAATAATGTAGGTCATGTTCTAGTAGAAAATGATTCTATGGACAAGCTATTTATCTTCAAGCACCTTGAAAGAGCATTTGGAAGAGCAAAGAAAAGATGTATGATAGATGAAGAGTACAAAGCAACCCAAAGCTGTGTTTTACTTAATTGTGAAGAGGTTGCACCATGTATTGAGTATGTATACCCAAAATAGTTATGGGTTTAATCATAGTTTAATTTTGTCCTTAATAGGAATAATTAAAAATTAATATACACTGTTCTCCTTCTATTTATATTTGTATAGTATTTATGTTGAGCAGTTAAAATATAGGCAACCAACCATTTCCAACCATGAGGTCAATTATATGCTAGAAAAAGAATTTGTGAATTGGTTCAAAAACTATGTGAGAATTATTAAGTTTAGTTTTTTGAATTATTTGATTTATTAGTATCTTTTAGTTGTTAACATCATTTGTTTAATTTATGCAATATGCAAATGATCCTTCAAATGGAGATTCTAATATATTCATTCAGAATCTACGTAAAGGTCCGTTTAGATATGTGACAGCCTATCCTAAGTATTTGGTCAATGGATATAAATTTCATACAATTGGGCATGGTTCTTCTAAAACAACAATGGATAGTGGTGTATGCATTAAAGGCTCGAGTTATAGTGTAGATGAGATTGATTATTACGCTCAACTCCTAGAATTTATTGAGTTGGAGTATCTTGGACTCAAAAATAACAGGATTGTATTATTAAAGCATGAGTGATTTGATCCTACGTGAAATGTGGGTACAAAGATTCATTCAGATTATAAGTTAGTAGATGTTAACCATACACATATATATAATCAATATGAGCCATTTATTATGCTAGTTCAAGCCACTTAAGTATAATATTGTACATATCCAAGTTTATCTTGTGATAAGAGTGACTGGTGGGTGATTTACAAAATCAAAGCTCAATTAAATTTTGAAGTACCAGCATCTCAACAAAGAAGTGCAAACTTAGCTATTGCACCGACATTTCAAGAAATGACATACATATTATTGAGACAGTGTGTATAGATGAAGATCTAGAATACTTATGTGACTCAAATGGTGGCCTAATAGAAATTGAAGATGATCATTTTTTATCTGAAGATGAGTTGGAACTTTCATCATAACCAGATGAAATGTCATAAGATCCATTAGAAGATGATAGTGATGCCGATAATTAAACTGTTATAATTGTATTATAATATTATAGTATCAAAGATTTCTATATTTTGTTGAAATCCATTGGTCTATATTATTTGTTCTATTATTTGTTCTTTGTTTTGATTTTTTGTACAATAGATGGCACCTAAAGCATGTGACCATGGTGGACGTGGACGTGGATGTAGAAATGGATGAATTCATCTAGTATTTTACATCTTGTTACAAAGATAGTACCATCTCATACCCACTATATCCATACTTCAACATCACAATCACTATCTCCATATTCATCACCATCATCATCATTGACACCTTTACCATCACCTTTATTAGATATAAGCTCATCCATTGTGCATAATGTCACATGGCATATGCCACACTACCACTTGATTTATGCAGCATAAATGTGAATAGTGGTGTTGAGATATGTGGATGGTGGTGAACCTTTAATCAGCGATTTTGACAACCGACAATATACATTAGTATTTGGTAGTGACAATGATAATTCCAACTTATTATTGATGTGGAAATTGATATTGCTTTGCTGTTTCATGAAGATTTTGGGCATGGTGTGGCATTCGATGTGCGATGATGTGATTCTTGTAATCTAGAACCAAATGATTTTCCATGTCAGTAGTGTCCACATTAGTTGGCACAATATAGTGCTGGTATTTTGGTACGTCACTAGTATTAATTTGGTACATTTACTATTTATGTGATTAAAATTGCATGAAACTTTCATTTTAAAAAGTTTGGCATAAAATTATCATGAATTGTGTATTTTATTTTCATATCATCGTTAGTCTTCAATTTTGTAGAAGCAAATCAAAATGCCATTAGGTCGGTCATCGGTGCCACAGTTCAAATACAAGGTTACTCCTAACGACCTAACCTGATCCAGAAGCTTATTTGTGCAGGATTTTCACCTCACATTAGTCTCCATCTCCATGATGCCTTTTCCTTTCCACTCAACATGTCTTCCACTTTCTATTGGCTTATTGTACATGTTGTTTTGTTGTTGCTGCCTTTTGAAGCATGAAGATTGGAACAATCGTATGCCTCAGAGGGATGAAAAATCAATCTTCTTAATCATGTTATTAATTTTATTTGATTTCAATTTAATGTGCTATAATGCTGTGAATTGAAATATTATAAACTTCTTTTCTAAATGGAGTATGAAATTTGTGTAGAGCACTAAAAGTTTAGTGGATCACATGCATTGCTTTGGTGATGTTGTTGGCCACCTTCAAGATTCTAGTACTACATGCTATGCTCTTGTTATTTGTTTTTTAAAAGATGCAAGTTGTATGCATGCATATTTCAAATTATAATGAAACTTTGATCCTTTTTTTTTGAAGTACTGATGGGTGGACTTGTTTTTGTTAATGATACAGTGAATATGAATTTTGAGAGATGTTTGAAATCAATCTTGAGAGCTTGAGAGATGTTGCTAATCTTCTTATTTTAAGGGGAACATATAAGCAGTGTTTGAGAGAAGTTTAGCAAGGTTCTTCACTGCTAAACTTGTAATCCTTATCATATGCAGTGTTTGATGCAGCTACAAAGGGGAACATATACATAAATTTTTATCTCGGATACTATTCAATCTATGTTAGTGTCATTGTAATAATAGTTTGTTCTGCATGTGAAAAGGTAGCGAATGATACATGTGGTTATGTCGTAGTTGCTTTGTTGGTGGAACCACAAAAGTAGATTTATTTTTTCATGAGATTAGTTAAGCTACATGTAAGTTGGCCCAAACCCCCACAATCATTGAAAAAAATAAGCCAATAATAGCTTGAGGTTTAAGTGGTATTCAAAATCATTTTGGAATATCAAAACACCTATTTAGAAATTTTATTTCTAATGAAATTAGTTAGAGATTATTTGAAATTATTTAAGGCATCGCAATTGGCTTGAATCTTTACCATATTTGCTTGTGCATGTAACTTTTTTTTTAAAAAAAATCTCAAATTTTCAGGCATTGGATTGTTGGTTGCTTGTTTTTCATATGACTAAGTATTTTTTTTTGTTTTTGTTTTTCCTTGTATTAGCTTCTATATATGTATGTATGTATGTATATAGATATATATATATATAGATATTAGTATTGGTTAAGTTTGAATTGATGTGTATGCAGGAAATAAAAGAAGTTTATGATGAGATGAAATAAATAAAGAATGTAATGCAATAGTAGATAAACTATATGGAGTCATAGTTAGTGGCATTGACAAGATAGATAGCACACCAAGTTCCAGCAGAGTAACCACGTAGGAGAGTCATGCACAAATACACAAGCTAATGATGAAGATGATGATTTAGATTTAAATGATTATATACCTATGTTATGTTTTTGTTTTTACCATTTAACATTTGTATTATAATTATTTCTAAATTGTTTTTTGTTTTTTTTAATTATAAAAAATAGTTTATAGTGTATGTTTTTATTTTATTTAAAATAAAATATTAAAGATATGTAATCAAATTTTTTGTAAAAAAAATTGTGAAATTGATTTTGAATGAATAATAGTTAGGGATTTTTCCCTCACTAATTTAGCTAGGGATGTTTCTATGCGTATTTAGTCGAAAATTATTAATTATTATTCTTAATTATGATTAAAATTAGAATGAGAAAAAAATATAATTAGCTAGGGAATTTTCCTTCGTTAAAAATTTGATATGGAATTTTCCCTCTTTAATTTTTTGTGACGAGCACATTAGTTTGGAAAATTTTCTGTCATTAATTTTTCGTTGTTATATTTTAGTGACGGAAAAAATCTTATATAGCTAGGGATTTTTCCCTAGCCACTTGGGTTTTTTTTTGTAGTATATGATTTTGTATCCTAGATTCTTTTGATGGCTATCATTAGGAACCTAAAATTCCTTGAGATTCTTTTCAACTTATCTCATGTGAATTTCTCTCTAATGTTAGTCTAAATTAATCTCTAGGGCTATTATATTTTGTTATGTGTGATATATTTATAATTAATAAATTTTATGTTTGCTTTGTATTGTAGTTTGGCTATTAATAGATATGATATTTATTTTGAACTGAAATTATAATTTTAATTTTGGTTGATCTGTGCTTGTTATTATGGTGGATATTGATAAGTAAGTCATGTGCTATACTCATGCATAATGATAGGAAGAAAGTGAAAAGCCCCTTGATCATTATATGCAAGATAAGCCTTTATGTCAAAACCAAAAATTGAGATAATTTTAATCATTGCAAGTATGATATTTATGAAGCCAAAAACATTAAAGATTTTATAAGCTAATTCATTATGTATTTATTTGATGAACTAACCCTCAATTGATATATGAGTTTCATAGAATATTTTCTTATGGGTTTTGCCTTTAGTGTGTGAGTCACGTGTCTTTGTAGTGGATAGTGATAGGTAAGCCATGAGACACGCATAAGTATAGGTGATGCATAAGATGGTTATAGCCTTGTGAGCTATTTCTATCATATAACTGCTACCTATGAGATTTAAGAAAATGCATATTTTAATTGTTATAAGTATGATACTCATAAAGTTGAAAGTATAAATTTTTTTAACACCACATCAGTTTATGTCTTTATGACTCATGAGGTTGAAAAATAAGAATTTACATACAAAATAACATGTTAGGCAATTGTGCTCCCACAGTTATGATTTTAATTTACAGAAGAGAAAGAAAGAACAAATAAACAATAGAACAACAAATGATATATATCCAATCCACAACCCAACCACCACAGAATCAATAAAATAAAAGAACAGAAACTAAAAATAACGTGGTTCACTAGCAGCTCAGTACAACTAGCTACATCCACCAGAAAATATTTATGCATTATAGATTTAAACCAAGTTGTCTTAAAGTATGTGCAGCGCATAGACAGTCACGATAAATCACGCAAAGAGAGAGAAGACTATGAACAGTTGTGGATCCAAAAAAATAGTAACCTGAAAAAAAAATAAAACATTTATATTAAAAACATTCTCGATTCAATTAACCGAAGCAGGTCAGATCATCGGACGAGTTAGGCTCTACTCCAAAAATTTCGGCTTAATGACCGGACAATGGGACCCCCATTATTTTGCTACTACTGCATCCTCGACCTTTTAATATTTCATTTCCTGTACTTAAATGAAAATATTAAAGCAGAAACATTTGATTATACAACAAATTATCAAAACAAATTATATATACAGCATAACTATTAATGGTAGTTGATGAGTTTCATAAAAGGTGTTGCCATGTAAATGAGCCTCAAGTATGGATGAATTTTATTTTAGTGATAAAGTAAGATATAGCTATGAGGGGACATTCATTGGAGATAGCCAATTTGGTAATAGCCACATTATATGCTAGTAGGGCACTAGCATATTCTTATCATAATTTAACCTTCATTTTGTTACCAATCATTATAACTAGGCAATTTAGACATGGAAACATAAAATGGACCATCCATAAAATCTAAGAATCATACTAAAAACTCAATTTTATCATTTTGACTAGAGTATAAGGTGATTAACTATTGAATGATTGAACTTTCAATATAATCACTATGAGATTGATATCGACAAGAATGTCTAATTTACTATTTATTTGACTCATATACTTGCAAAACTATGTTAGATGAGATACTCTCACTCAATGAGAATTTGAGATAATGTATAATCCTAAAAAGTAGGCATCATAAAATAGTCAAAATATATTTTTGGCACCATTACTAGAGATTATTTAGTTTTGTTTGTCAACTTTAGTTGACATAATTATCTTTAGGATAGTTTTAATTTTAGTAGTTTAGATAATGGTATCTTATTTAATGTACTTTGATTTGCATAACTTATCTTGTATTTCTTTTTTGCATATGTTGCTGTATTTGTTTGTTTTTTAGCCACAAATTTAAGTGAGTGAAACTTTGAGATTGAACCAATACCTCTAGACCCAAAAATTGAGCAAAGAAAAAAAAAAGGGAGGGAGTAATTCAGCATTATAAGATGACCATGCATAGCCTAATCACTACAAGAAAATGTTCATTTAGCTAGGGATCAATCCCTAGCTAAATTGCGAGGGATTAGCTTGTAAATAGCAAGAGATTTATGATTTTTCATTGAAATAAAAATTTATAACCGATTAGTGAAGGAATAACCACGTAAATTCCACACAAAGAAAAGTGGGGAATATTGCGACAGATTTGGCGATGAAATTTTCCTAGCTGATTTCATCATGAATATAGCGACTGATTTAGCAGCGGAATTTCCCTAGCTGATTACATCCGGAATATAGCGATTGATTTAGCGACGGAACTTCTCTAGCTGATTACATCCGGAATATAGCAATGATTTTAGCAACAAAACTTCACTAGCTAATTACATTTGGAATATAGCGATAGAACTTCCCTAGCTGATCACATCTAGAATATTACAATGAATTTAGCGATGATATTTACCTAGCTAATTAAATCCAAAAAATAACGACAAATTTAGCGATGGATCTTCGCTAGCTAATTATAGTCAGGATATAACGATGGATTTAACCAGGAAATTTTCCTATCAAATTCAACCCAGAAAAATAGTGAAGAGTTTAGCGACAAAACTTCTCTAGCTAAATTATAGTCGTGATATAGCGACAGATTTAGCAAGGAAATTTCCCTGGCTAATTCATCACGGAAAATAGCGACGAAATTTTCCAAGCTAATTTAATATTTTTTTTTAAATTATTTATTTTAATATTTTATTTAATTTTCTATATTAAAGGTATTTCATGGGCTATAGATGAGCGATCATTGAAAGACATTCGCTTCGTCAAATTATAAAAATATTATATTATAAATAAATAATCTAAAAAATATATAAATACAAAAAATATATATATTAATAAGGACTTAATTAATTTAATGATAATAAAGTTTTTAAAAAAAGTATACAAAAAAAATTTTCTAAATTTTTTAATTAAGAAACATAAAATTTGTATTAAAAAAATTAAATAATTAATTCTATAATTATAATAATTTGTAAAGTTTTTTTAAAAATTAAATGAACATACATTAAAATTTCTACTAATAAAAAGTTAAAATAATTCATTGTGTGATTAAAAAAAAAATTTTTGTAAAAATATTTGAATTAACGAATAAACTTGTAAATATTAATATTTTTTTAAGTATAAAAATAAAATTTAATGATTATAGGAAACTTTTAAAAAAATAATTACTACAAAATTTTTAAATCTTCTATTATAAAAAATTTAAAATTATTAATTAAATTTAAAGGAAAATAAGTTGATATAAAAAAAAATACATAGATGTTTGTCCCTACTAAAATTTATAAGAATTAAACAATTGAGTAATATTTTCACTGTTAGCTTTTTATATTCGGTCTTTATTAAAATAATAAATAAATTTTTTTAATAATCTTCTCACTTTAAGTAATTTTTAGAATTTTATAAAATATAAATGATATAAAATATTATGAAATTTTATGCTTTTAATATTATTTCATATTATCTTCATTAAAATTAATACGAATTCTTAAAAATTTATAACCATAAAATATATATATTTATATATTTTTTAACATAAAGAGTATTTATAATTCTCCGGAGAGTGGCTTGAAGATCAATCATCTTTTCATGTGTGCCTTGTAATATGAAGTTTATTAAATTTGTAGCCGTAATTTTTTTTTCTAGTTGAAAGGCTAAACATCTATTTTTAAAATTGTTTATATATTTATTTCTTAATTAATTTGAAAATTAAAAGTTTCAAGGTGTTTGTTTTTCATGCGTGCCTTGCTACACGCATGATAACTAATTTAAAGAAATTTTTTAAGGAAAAAAAAGTTGAGTATTTATGTTTTATATATATTTATTGTTTATTAAATATTTTGATAATTAAAAATTAAAACAATTACGGAATTATATTACTTCAAAACATGTTTCTTGTTGTCTAGTGACAACTCTAAGTCTCTAACTTGCGCCATCCGTCTCTCTCTCTCGACACGGAGAAATCAAAACAAAACTTAACAGTGGAAGTGATTTCTTTCAGCCATGAGTTTTTTATCAATTTGAGGTACGCTTTCTACCCTAACTCTTCATCGCTTATCTTTATGCAGGAGTGTTTGTTTTGATTCTGATATTCTCCGATAAATCCTGGTTTTGTATTTTTCCTCAGATATGTTAGTCATTGTTGATGTTGGTGTTTGTGGTGAGCAGTGTGTATATAACAACATATTTTCTAATATACACAATTTTTTCTAGAAAAATATACAAAAATAATAATTGATATTATGGTCTATTATTATTGAGACCCAAAATAATAATAATAATAGTCAAATAATCAAAAATATTTTGAATCACTCAAAGAGAATAAAAGGAATTCCATACATATTTTCATATATTTGTGAATATAAATAGGACCACAGGATACATCTTCTTGAGAGAACCTAATAAAAGATTTACAATATTGATAATATTTTGAATATCAATCTTAAAGAATAAGAGAAAATATATTCTTTTATTTTTCTTTATATCTAGTAGAGTTAACAATGGAAAACTCATCGAAGAATATTCACATAAACATAAGCTGTAATAAAATAAATTTTTCATTTAAATATATTACTTAAAAACTAAAAAAATATTTATGAATGTATAAAAAATATTTGAATATATTTGAATATAAATATTTGAATGTATAAAAAATTTTTCATAATCATTAAGCTATTCGAAACTTTATAAAAAAAATATTTGAATATTAAAATATTCAATTCATTAATATATATAATAAATGTATCAACTACAGTAATATAACACAACTTTCCTCTAAGTCATATTTATAGAAATAATATATGTAACTCAAAAAAATCATAGAAATGCGAATCTTAAAGACTTTTCCAAATACATTTCATCATTTTAATCATTATGATTAATTGTATTATTAAAAATTAATTATCAATTAAATAAAACAAGAGCGAAATATAATATCTACTATAAGTATAAATATTTGTATAGGCAAAAGCATAAATAACAAGTTGAATAATTAGTAAGTCAAGACATAATTCTTGAGACATTGAGGTATAAAAACTTTTTATTTAAAATAAGATCATATATATATATATATATATCAAAAATATAAAATAATTCATTAGAATAAAAAAATATTATTAGTTTCTTACTTATTCAAAAATCATAATTAAGTAACAAAATAAAAAATAAAATTATCATAATATTTTTTTTATAAAAAAACACAATCATTACATAAAATAATAGTGGATTTAAATATATATGATCAAAATATGTTAACATAAATTCTCTTTTCTAATATCATCATTGTTTTTATCTAGTATATTAGTAGTTAGAAAGTTTTACTATCAAATGATTGATTTCATATTAAAAAATATGAAATCATCATAATTTATATGAATTTTCATCTTTAATAATTAGTGTCAAACTCAACTTACTCATATTAATATAAGTTCTGGCTAAATGATATTTAAGATTAAGAAAATCTTTAAAAAAATTGGCCACCAAATTCCCAAAGAAAACCCAAATGTGAGTTACTTGAAAATAATTTATTTAGCTTCACATAGATTTCCATGACGAAAAGAATCTTTAAAGAAATTATATCACTTAATTACTAATTTTTGGTAATGATGAATTGTAGTTATATTTTTTTTAGTACTATAATGGCCTAGAAAGACATGAGATGACATAATTTATTTTATTACTTTTAAAGAAACATTTGAACAAAATTCATGAGCCCTACAACACGAATGATAAATGATGTGATTGGGTCATTGATAATAAATACAATTTGAAAAAAATAAAAGAAGATATCAATGTGATTAAGTATTTAGTAATCATAATTAATTCATCCTAAAATGTCTTATAAAAAAATTTTTCTAGTTGTCTTAATTGAATATTTTTCATATTCTCTAAATTTTCAATATGAAAATAATATGCCTACAAAAAAAACAAGATAAATCACTTTATGTTTGTTCAAGAAAAATACAAATTCTCACAATGTATATTATATAATATTATATATTTTAAAAATCTTTATTTCATATTCTTGGTGAATTTTTAAAAAATAAAGTATAAATATATAAAAATTATTTTTTTTATTTATGATATAAGAATTATGTAATACGATAATACTTATTTTATAAAAATAATAAAATAATAAAAGTCATTTTACATATTAATATTATATAATATTCTAGGTAATCTAGATAAAATATATTTTTATAAATATTCTCTTGACATACTATAAAAATGCTAGCATATTTTCTTAAGTTTATCTCATTATTAATTAAAATAATCTATTTTATGCTTGATTTCATAAGTTTTAAATTTATCAAAACAAAAAAATTAAACCGATTGTGAATAAAAAAAGATTCATGAAAACCAAGCATCTAATTTATTCTATGATATGACAAAAATAGGGATAGTATGGCATAAGCTAGTATAATATCGAAAAAAAAAGTCATCCACAAAGTTATATAAATCCAACAAAAATATCTAAAAAAACATGGTAAACTTTGAAATTAAAATTAAGTTATTTAGCAAAATAACTCAAAATAATAAGATTAACAACTATGTTATAACACATTGTAGATCATATAATATTAGCATAAGTTAGTATGGCATCACCTACTATAAAAAGATTTAAGAAAAATAGAAATTTACCAACAAAAAAATTGTTAACTCGTAGATCAACAATGCAAAATTTATTAATTTAATTTGAAAAAAAAAATATTAAGAAACTTTAACCTTGTGAAAAGATGAAGAACGTGACAAACTTAGAGAATGTTTTAAAATACTTCACTCAAGAAATTTATAGTATTTGTTGGCACATTATGTGGTGAATTCTCAAAAAACCTAGTGGCATGCTCGGCAACTTTTGATACTTATACCAATAGTAAAAGTGAATTGATAAGGAATACAATTCAAAGACTTTAAGTTAAGTGGAAATAGAAAAGATAAAATAAATATACCAAAATAATAAAATGAACATTTATACTATTATACTAAATAAGCATCAAAGTAATATTATTAACTATTATAAAATATAAAGCATTATAATGATATAAAAAGAAAATAATAAATAAATATATGTAATGTATCATGTTATAAATAGAGTACACTCAAAAACTAAAAAATTAAAAGTATAAATAATTTTAAAAATAATTAATTGAAAAAGTATGATTAGTACCGCTAACTTCAAATAGTTGAGATATTACTTAATTAATAATAATGATGATACGTGGTATTATTGTTAACTCATAACAAATATGTGATAGCCATAGAAAGAAATCTAGGATGCTACTTTCTAAAGCATAATAGTGATTTAGTGGGCAAATTTTATGATGAACCTCATGTTGGACTAATTGTATGGTGATTAACCTTTGATAAATAAACAAACATAAGTTGCCGCTTAGAGAGATAGCCATATGTTAAAAGTCATGCATTGTTTAAAAGCTAGGATGCTCTTGAGGATGATCAATAATTATATGTTTAACTATATGTATAATTATTTATAAATATTTATATAACTATATAAATCTCTTTATAACTATATTTTATTATATTTGTAACTATGTAAACAAATTTTATATCGATTTCCACAACTATATATAACTATTTTTTTAACTTAATTATAATTTATAACTAAATGTATAATTCTATATAGATATATTTCTAACAAAATATACTATATGTTTAATAATATATATCAATCTTTATTTGTATTTTACTATATAAATATTTGTATAACTATGTAATACTCTATATAATTAAATATAACTATATTTGTAACTATGTATACATATATGTATTCATATAATTAAATCTATTTATTTGTTTATAATTTTTTATACATTTGTGTATAACTACTTATAACTACTTGTATGAATATATCTATATATATCTATATATTTAACTATATATAACTCTATTTTTAACTATATATACTATAGGTATAAGAACATATAACTATAATAATTGTCTTTGACTTAATGCATAACTATAAAAACATTATACATAACTATAGTTAAATATATAATTAACAACATATATTTACTAAATATTTTTATATATTAGTATAAATAATGTATTTTAGTATATCTATACCTATACATAATTATATGTATAAATATATGAAATTATATAAAAAAATATATATGCCTACATGTATAAATATAAGTTAAACTATATGTGTATCTATATGTATAACCACATGTAACTATATTTATAATTACATGTAAAACAACATAAAACATTATGTATAATTATGTGTATAATTATATATAAGTATTTGTAAAAAAAATAAAAGTTTATATAATTAAATATAACTATATATTTAACTATTTATACTTATATGTATACATATATGTAAATCTATATATTTGTTTATAACTTTGTATATATTTATGTATAACTAAATATAACTACTCGTATGAATATATATGTGTGTGTGTGTGTTTGTGTTTAAAGATATATAATTTTTTATAATGATATATATTATATGTATAATAACATATAACTATAAATAATTCTATCTTACTATATGTTAACTATAAAAACTTTATACATAACTATATTTAAATATATAATTAACAACATATATTTAATATACATTTTTATATATTAGTATAAAAAATGTAGTTTAGTATAACTATACCTATACATAACTATATGTATAAATATATGATATTTTATATGAAAATATATATATACATACATGTATAAATATAAGTTTAACTTTGTGTAACTATATGTATGACCACATGTAACTATATTTATAATTACATGTATAAATATGTAAATCTATGTATACCTATATATAAATAAATATAACTTTTTTTTTAAATTATGTATACATATATGTATACATATATGTAAATCTATATAAATTGTTTATAAGTTTGTATACATTTATGTATAACTACTTATAACTATTTGTATGCATATATCTATATATAACTATTTGTTTAACTATATGTAACTATCTATAACTACATATACTATATGTATACTAACATATAATTATAAATGGGATAATAATAATTCGTTGCACTAACTCGAAATTAAATGGCAAAATATATAATATCAAAAATATGTAAGCACATAGCATGAGAGTGTCTGTTGGTCAGACTCATATATGCTATAATACAAATAAGGGTCCGTACTCTTACCTAATCCCATCCCTTGGGCCTCAAACTCATATACGAACTTATATATGGAAAAAGATGTAATATTTGATAGGTTTGTATAAAAGAAATTTATTTTTTTCTTTTATGTAATTCTTCATTCTAACACTTCATTCTCTGTGTCTCTCTCTCACTCTTTAATTCTTTCTGTATCACTCTCTTCCTCTTTTTCTTTATGTCACTCACTTTTTCTCTCTCTTGTTATTTCTTTATCACTCTTCTTTCTTGCTTATTCTCTCTCTCTCTCTCTCCCTTTCTCCCTCTCCCTCTCTCCCTCCCTCTCTCCCTCCCTCTCTCTCTCCCTCTCCCCCCCTCTCTCTCTCCCTCTCTCTTTCTCCCCCCCTCTCTCTCTCCCTCCCTCCCTCTCTCACTCTCTCCTTCCCCTCTCTCTCTCTCTCCTCCTCTTCCTCTCTCTCTCCAGCTC
This sequence comes from Sapria himalayana, assembly GCA_029783825.1. Classification (NCBI taxonomy): domain Eukaryota; kingdom Viridiplantae; phylum Streptophyta; class Magnoliopsida; order Malpighiales; family Rafflesiaceae; genus Sapria; species Sapria himalayana. The sequence goes on along the minus strand of JAREIK010000983.1, from coordinate 1,223,625 downwards.
TCTCCTCTATCTCCCTCTCTATCACTTTCACCATTTCTCTCTCCCTCTCTCTCCCCCTTCTCTCTCTCTCTCCATCCCTCTCCCCTTTCTCTCCCCCCCTCTCCATCTCTCCATTTCTTTGCCCCACTCTCTCTCTCTCCCCCCCACCTTCTCTCTCTCTCTCTCTCCCTCCCTCTCCCCCTTCATACTTTAAAATTCGTTCTTTTTTACTTTCCTTTCTTGTGCATTATCATATTTTACTCCCTTTATCTAGTAATGTCATGATATCTATTAATTTTTATTGTGCCAAAAATTATTTTATCTATTCATGTAGATTCTACAAATGGATTACCTCGATATTCATGATATTTAATTTTTAAATATTAATCTATAAGTAATTTTATTTTATTATTAGTATACTTTGAAGTAATAGAATGTTTAATTCAGGATAATGATTGAGCATTATTTTTTGTAAATAAAATAGAGCAAAATGAGTTCAGATCGTTAGTTGATGTACAAAAGGTTTATTAATGGAATTTTGAATAAAGATTTTTTGAGTGGGCTTGAAACTTTCATCAATTTTGCACGTAGTCAATCAAGATGGATGGATGAAAAAAAAATTAAGTGTCCGTGTAATCATCAAAAGTTTCAAAATTTCCATTTTCATGATGCAAACACTATAAGATACCATTTGGCTACATATAGTTGTGTGCCAAATTATTTTGTTTGGATTTATCATTAGAAAAGTACAATGGCTCTGAATATTGACCAAAATGAAGATACTGAATCGTTTGATTGTGGTGAAGAAGCATCAAATACATACCATAGAATGATCACAGAAGCTACTGGTGCTGACTTCAATATGGATTACGTGGATGAACCACCTTATCCTAAAGCTCAAAAATGTTATGAAATGCTTAAAGCTGTAGATAAAGAGTTGTGACCTGGTTGTAAAATACATTCGCAATTGTCACTTGTGGCTCGACTTATGAGCATCAAGTCAGAAAATTATATGTCTGAGAAATTATTTAATCAGGTGACAGAACTGATGAAAAAGATTGTTTTAGATAATAATTTGGTCACTAACAACTTTTACAACACTGAGAAGTTACTACAATGAATGAGTCTACTAGTGAAAAAAATTAATTGTTATTTTAATGGATGATATTATATTTGGGTGGTGATAGTGATTTAATTAGTTGTACGTTTTGTGATCATCTTTGTTTAAGAAGGCACCTAGTGTTGTAGATACACGACAAAAATTGAAAGTTGCATTTAAGAAGATGTATTATTTTCCATTAATTCTTTGATTAAAGAGACTATATACATCATTTGCTATAGCAAATGATATGAGGTGGCATTCTGGGCATGAGGTTGAAGAAGGGGTAATGGGTCATCTATCGGATTCACTTGCTTGGAAGCATTTTAATCATATACATCATGATTTTGAAGCTGAAAATAGAAATGTGAGATTGGGTCTCTGCACTGATGGATTTCAGCTATTTGGACAATCTGGACAATAGTATTCAACATGGCCAATGATAGTGACACTTTATAACTTGACTTCATGATTGTGTATGAAGGAGCAATATATGTTTTTGTCAATATTAGTTCCAGTGCCAAAAAATCTGAAATACATGTTGGATGTTTTCTTACAGCCTTTTATAATATAGTTAAATCAGTTGTGGGATGTTTTCTTACATATGATATCTCAATGAAACAAAATTTTCATTATGCGGGTGGCCCTTATGTGGAAGGTAAATGACTTTCATGCATATTCAATGTTGTATGGCCTTGATGTATTTACCCTCAAATTTAGTGGTAAACAGTCATGGTTTGATAATCATCGTAAGTTTCTACCTACGAATCATCCATTTCGAAGAAATAGAACTACATTTCGAAAAAATAAAACTGTGATCACAGTTGCACCAGCAGTTCATTCAGGAGATGATATTATGACAGAGATTCAGAGTTTGGGTTTGAAGAATGTAACTTAAAATGATGCTACTAGAAGTATTGGACCAATATGAAAAATATTTGGCTGGAGGAAACATAGTATATTTTAGTACTTGCCCTATTGGAAGTCTAATTTAATTCATCATAACTTAGATATAATGCATATTGAAAAAAATGTGTTTGATAATATTTTCAACATTGTCCTTAATGTAGACAGAAAAACAAAATACACTTTAAAATCAAGACAAGAGCTGAATAATTACTGTTGGTGTCCTAAATTGAAATTGAATGAGGCAACAGAAAAATTTTCTAAAGCTTGCTACATGCTTGATAAGAAGGCAAGATAGATATTGTGTGAATGAGTTAAAAATTTGAAATTCCCTGATGGATTTGTGTCAAATATGAGTAGATGCATGAATATGAAGAATCTTAAGTTATTTGTAATGAAAAGTCATTATTGTCATGTATTTATGCAAAGATTAATACTAATTGTATTACGTGGATTACTTCTCCTAAGTGTTTGGAAGGTCCTTACAGAACTTAGTTTGTTTTTCAAACAGCTAACTATACACCACAATCAAATAGATGACATGGTGAGGCTAGAGAATGACATTCCACTCATTATTTGTAAGCTTGAATGGATATTCCCACTAAGTTTTTTTGACTCAATGGAGCATTTGTAGGTCCATTTGGCATATGAAGCAAGGATAGTAGGGCCAGTACAATATAGGTGGATGTATCATTTTGCAAGGTAAATACATATAATTTGATGTGTTTTATTATTTCATGCATAAAGAATATTGTAATTTAATATAATTGAAACCTAACAATGTGGTCGTAGGTATCTTCTTAAGTTGAAATTGAATATTAAAAATAAGGAAAAAGTTGAAGGTTCAATTTGCAATGCATATTTAGTAGAAGAAGCATCGTTATTTTGTTCTTATTATTTTGAGGATCATGTCAATACAAAGAATAGAAATGTGCCTCGGGATGATAAAGGTCATGTAATGGTAGAAGATGATTCTATGGACAAACTATCTATTTTCAAGCACACTAGAAGAGCATTTGGAAGAGCAAAAAAAAGATGTATGACAGATGAAGAGCACAAAGCAACCAGAATCTACATTTTACTTAATTGTGAAGAGGTTGCACCATATATTGAGTATGCATACCCAAAATAGTTTCATGTTTAATCATAGTTTAATTTTATTTTTAATAGGAATTATTAAAAATTGATATATATTTTTCTCTCTCTTTTTACATTTATGCAGTATTTATGTTGAGCAGTTAAAATATAGGCAATCGGCAATTTCCAGCAACAATGTCAATTATATGCTAGAAACTGAATTTGCGAATTGGTTCAAAAATTATGAAAGAATTATTAAGTTTTAAATTTTTGAATTATTCAATTTATTAGTATCTTTTATTGGTTAATATCATTTTTTTTAATTTATGTCACATGCAATTGATCCTTCAGATAAAGATTCAAATATTTTCATTCAGAATCTAAGTAAATACCCATTTAGATATGTGACAACCTATCCTAGGTATTTTGTCAATGGATATAAATTTCACACAATCAGACATGGTTCTTCCAAAACAACAATGAATAGTGGCATATGTATTAAAGGCTCAAGTTATAGTACAGATGAGATTGATTATTATGGTCAACTCAAAAAAGTTATTGAGTTGGAGTATCCTGAACTCAAAAATAACATGATTGTATTATTAAAGTGCGAGTGGTTTGATCCTACATGAAATGTTGACACTCAGGAGGGTCAAAGTCGAGCATTGGGCATGCTCAAGATTTGGTTAAATTTTAAAATCTTAAACATTTATATATTTAGTGGTTGTCCTAATAGTCCAATAAATCAAATATGTGCATGGTTTTATTAATTTTATTAAAATTTTTGATCATTTGTTATTTTATGACTTAATAAATACATATTCTAGGCTGGAGAATTGGGTCGAGATCCTAATTTTTATGAGATATTCAGAAAGATGCATGTGAAAAAATGGATGGTCAGTTTGTTGACAACAAGTCTCGGATGATTGCTATAAGAATCTGTTATATTAATATAATTTTATAATACTACAGTATATTTTGAAAGTTGTTTGGAATGTAAAATATTTATTTTATTTTATGTATATCTAGAATAGTATTTTTCTTTATTTTATCTCAGGAACTCATGGAGGAACGTGTGACAGCTACTTCTCAACAAGTTGAGGGTTTTATAGATCTTCAACCAATTGACTATGATCCTATTTATTTAGAGACCATAGGAGGTTGTGGGAAGCAACGAGTGTACTGCATATCAAAGGGGGTTGCATTTTGTTGTAGCAGTCATACTTCTAATTCATCTGTCTCAACATTGGTGGATGAGACGGTCGAACAACAACAATGGAAAAAAAATGAATGTGTTGTAATTATGGAGACTGAAATGAAAGAGAAGGATGAGCAGATATCTCATTTGGAAAAAGAAATATATAAAATTAAAGAATAGAAGGATGTGTAGTATACTAAATTGAAGGAAGAAATGCAGGAAATCAAAGAAGAGATGGATGAGCAGATAACTTATTTGATGGAAGAAATGCAAGAAATTAAAGAAATGAATGATGAGATGAAAGAAATTAAAAATGTAATGCAACAGTAGATGTCCTATATGGAGTCACAGTTAGTGACTTTGATACAATAGATAGCATTTCGAGATCCAGCTGGGAAACCTCACAAGAGAAACTAGCACAAAATTCCCTACTATTTATGACGATAATTTCGTATGAGAATTATTTCTGAACTGTTATTGATTTTTGTCTATGTGTAGCAAAACATGAAAAGATTTTTTTGTAAATTTCAATTGTTTTTATTCTGGTTTTGTTCTTTGCTTTTCCGATTAACTTAATAATGAATCTTTGCAAAACACATGATGTGAGACACACGAAAAAATTCTGATTCAAAGCATTCAGACATTGCCATGGTCCTTCCAATGCATGGGTCCCATATTTACTAATTTTAGCTTGATCAATAGGAGGCCTAACTTCTATTATCTTCATTATTCCTATAATATTTTATTTTTGCACTCTCTTTCTCTCTAAACATCATTGCGGGACATCTTTTAGATATTTATTGAAGTTGTAAGACTATCAACTTAAATTTGTGTTTGTTCATGTCTATCATAACTGTTTTCATATATCTGTGAAAATGTATGTGTGTCCCCAAATTTTTTCAGTAACGTTTTAGCCTATTATAGGTATCTAAAAGGCTTTTCTGGTCCTTCATGGTGTTGGGAACAATAACTCAACTTCTGAAGCTATGAGATGAACCAAAAAATTTGGTCCCACGCAAACGCATGTTTGTTCTTGACACTCTTATTTTGTGCAGATCTGCATCATCGTAGTTTAGATCTGTGTCGTCGTAGTTTAGATATGCGACTGCTTTTTATCGATTATTGGTTTGTGAATGTAATATATTATGCTCCATGTGCATGTGTAACAATATTCTTTATCTACGTGGAGTACCAGATAAAAAAGAACTAGAAATGTTGATCATGCCTAAGAGACCTTTATGCATGTTTTTTAAGTCCTAGATTATTTTCTTATGTTGTCTTTGATGGTATGTGTATTTGCATGAAAGTACAAGTGTGTGCATCATCTAAGGCTATGTGATTATATATACGTACATATAATACTGCACTATATACGTACATATATACTTGGTATAAATGTACATATATACTGAGTATATATCTACGTATATACTATGTATATAAATACATATATACCGAGTATATATGTTCGTATATACTGAGTATATTTGTACATATATACTTAGTATATACATACATATATACTACAGTATATGAGTATGTATATACTCGATATATAATTACTTTTATACTATAGTATATACGTACGTATATACTCAGTATATATGTACTTTTATACTGTAGTATATATGTACGTATATGCCGAGTATATATAAAAATGGGTGCATATATTTATTTGTAGACATGTACATATTGTCATACATATACACCCATTTACACACAGACACGCTTTTGAATATATAATTGCTCAGGCTGGTTTGGTCATCATCGTGCATTGCTTACTAATGCATGTAATAAAAGCCATGAATATTAGACTTTCCCTAAAGCTGTGGGATGAAGATATTTATGGTCCGGGCTAGCCAGGCAGATAGAGGTTGGTCTTAAAAATCTTAGTAATTATGTTGATATGCAATTATCATATGGTACAAAGCTAACTTATGAGTAAATAAGTTTTCTTGCTCTAGGTTCTGCAATGATTAATTATAATTATACTAGGTCTTAGGATGATGATGATGATGATGATGATGATCATGTAGTGTCCTGTAATTCTAGTTGAGGAGGAATATCGGGTCCTATTTTGGGAGAAGCAGCTCATCGCCTTGTCAAAAACTTGCTCAATCTCAAAATGAGTGATTGGCAGGAAAGTTCATCAGTCGAGCTTCATCGTCCACCCCACTTTTATTATCAGTGGCAGCAACAGTGGCAGTAGCGGCAGTGAGGGTAGTGGTGGCGGGGGCAACGAGGGTGGTGGGGGTGGCAGGGGCGGCAGTTGTGGGGTGGCAGTTGTGGGGCGGCACAAGGGCAGCGGCGGCAGCGACAGCAGCACGGGCAGTAGGGATGGTGGTGGCGGCAGAGGCAAGGGCGGCGGTAGTGGCGGTGGCAGAGGCAGGGGCGGTGTCAATGGTAGCGGCAGTGGCAGCGGCAGCAACGGTGATTGTGGCAATGGCAACGACAGTGGTAGTGATGGCAGTAGTGACAACAGCAACGGCATCAGCAACAACAGCGGCAAAATATGATATATATATATATATATACGTATGTACTCAATATATACTTTCATATGATACTATAGTATTTTATGTACATATATATTGAGTATATATGTACTTAGTATATATATGTACATATAATATTATAGTTTATATGTACATATAATGTAGTAATATATGTACAAGTGAAATACTAGTATATATATAAATATATACTACAGTATTATATATTTATCAAAACATAACTTTTATTTATTTATTTTGATTGATTGAGTGGTTTAAATTTCTTACAGATATGGTACCGCATTATTTCCCATACGAAGCTTGTATAAATGAAGGGATTTTTTACTAGACATGACGTACTATGATTCGAACAATTTTTTCGTAGCTGAAAGATGGTGATCGGAGGAGCAGAGGGAGATAAAGTAACGTCAATGCATGGATAGATTATACATTATGCACTGTTGGCAGATACATTGATGAATAATATGTAATAAAGTTTTGTTTTTTTGTATTAATTACGTAATAATTATATAAGAATAAGTTATTAGATGATTTTAATTTTTTTAATTATAAATTATCATTTATAGTTTCTGTTATTATTCAATTTAATATAAAAATATTAAATTATTTAATTAAATTTTTTTAAAAAAATTAAATTTTAAAAATAGGTTTGAAATTAAAATAGTTAGGGATTTTTCCCTTGCTAATTTAGCAATAGAATTTCTCTAGCAAATTTAGCTATGCAAATTTTTATTTTAGCAAGGTATTTTTTTCGTCGCTAAATTTATTTAGCTAGGGACTATTTTCATTGCTAATTTTTAGCGACGAGCACTTTATAATCAGAAAGATTCTGTCGTTATATCCATTTAGCGATGGAAACTCTCATTTAGCTTGCTAATTTAGCTAGTGAAAATATTTTTCTAGCTAGGGAATTTTCCATCGCTAAATTATTAGTTAGGGATACTTTTCCTCGCTAAATTTTAGCAATGAGCACTTTAGATTGAGAATGATTTCATCGTTAATTTGCTGCTATATCCAATTTAGCGACAGAAAATGGCCACTTAGCTAGGGAATTATCCCTAGCTATATGGAATTTTTCTTGTAGTGAATGTATCAAAATTATGAAGTCTATATTCTTACAAGTAATAATTTTTATGTCATACTTGATGGTAACCTGAATCTATTCCATTATTAAGAGGTTGTGAACTATGGAGATCTAAAAGTTGTCATGAAGAGATGCCTTACCAAAATAGTATCCATCAAAAAATCCCTTCAACATTTTATGATATCCTTAGTGTATTACTCATAGGGGTGGACAAAAAAACCGATCAAACCGATACCCGAACCGAAACCAATCAGTCCGAACCGAAAAATTAGGTTAACCAAACAGATGGTTTAGGTTTAGGTTTTTTTTTTTAATTTTTTTCGGTTTAGGGTTCGGATTCGGGTTTTATCCAAAAAAACCGTGGACACAGGTTAACCGAACCAAACCTTAGACATATACTTGTTTTAATATTTTACATTCAGTCATAAGTTATAACCCAAACCCAAACCCAAACAAACCCATTGGTAGCCCTAATACTCTCTCATTTTCTAACATCTCCATCTCCTCTCTCGTGCAAAGAATGGCTCCTCTTCTCAGCCTCCTGCGTGCCCTCCTCTAAGTAGACAACAACTTTGTTGTTGGACAGCAAATCTGCCTGAGAAAGAAGGACGGCTTGACGACGGCTGGTAAAGATTGATCGGTTTTTAAGTAGAGAAAGAGATTATGTGGGTTCGTGGGTGGTGCTTGGTGGTGAGTTGATAGTTATTGATGGTGGTTTTCCAATGTCTGGTTAGATACTGTCATACTGTGGAGTAACGATTAGCTGCAATTGGAAGGGCAGCCCGCCACTACATGGATGCAAATTTAGGAATTAAATGTGTGATCTAGTAATTATGTCACCTTTTTCTTGCAGATTTAGGAGCCCTACGAAACTATCCTGGCTCTCCATTTCTGCCATCTGATTCAGAAATTTTGCTTGATTCTCCAGAGCACGAGGACATAGGTAATGAGGATTGCATATATGTTATCTTGTGTATAGCATTTTCTTTTTAGTTTCCTTTGCTGTTTCTTGCTCGATGAGTATTCAGAAATTATAGAAAAAAATTCTATTTTGCGGTAAATATATGTGTATTTTATCAATAACACTGATGTATCTATCCTTGCAACAGTGGAGGAATTTATGCTTATGTTATTTAACTTGGCCTTATAATTTACCTTGTATATATTTCTGCCATCCATAATAGTGCTTTCAAATCATTGACATTGGATTGATTTTGAACTCTACTTGCATGATTAATCAATAGTAACACCAACATTTTAGAAGTTTAGGTAAAGTGAGGGAACATTAGCACTATCCATCACATGAGTGGCATGGCACAAAGACATTGGTCAAAGCCTAAAAATTGAAACTTTTAATGCTAAGAACTCATGTTCTGAAAAATAAAAATAAAATGCCCGTGGGTAGATTATGTTATTCCTTTAGCAAGAAAACAAGAGAGAAGATCAACAGAAACCAATATTATTTTGTGCTTTGGGGCATTGGCAGAAAAAGGGTGCATAAAACGTGTACACAGTTGAGAGTAAAAATTGATTTTGAAAACATGATAGATGTTGGAATAGACGGGGGTGGTTGTATATAAGGTAGTGGATGGGGTTTAGAAATTATAGGGCTAATGAGAACTGAAAAGGTGATTGATTATATTTTATTTATTTATTTATAATAATAATTCTGATTGATTGATTATCCTTGCAAATTTATAGAAAAAAATTCTGTTTTGCAGTAAATAGTTATTTATTGTGCTAATTGACTAATTTTTATTTGTATGGTTTTGTTAATTGTTATCAGATGTCTAGTACTACTGAATTAGTTTCAAGTACTCTTCCCAACGCTTCAAATTCAGAGAATGCTTTCATTCCCTCAAGTGATAACCAAGCTGCAACAAAAGCACATACTTCTAATGATGCTACTACAACTTCAAAGGGGCGTAAAAGAAAATCATGGGTCTGGGATCATTTTGACAAGAATGATGACAAAAATGATCCAAGAGCTAAATGTAAGTATTGTGCTAAATCTCTTGCATATCCTTCAACTAGTGGTACTAGTTGTTTAAGCAATCACTTGTCTATGTGTAAACTCTATCCTTATAATGTTGACAATACTCAAGCAACCTTAGCTTTCTCACCTGCACCAAAGTTTAATGAGGTAGGAATAGAAATTTTCTTGCTAATTGGAAGTTTGATCAAAAAGAGTGTAGAAAGTGGCTTGCTAGGATGGTTATTGTTGATGAGTTATCTTTTAATTTTGTGGAGCATGAGGGGTTTCGTTCATTTTGTCGTGTTATGCAGTCACGTTTTCTAGTTCCCTCACGTATGACTATAGGAAGAGATTGTTATAATATTTATAAGGAAGAGATGGATACATTAAAAAAGGTTTTTAAGAAGTTGTCTTCTAGAATTTGTCTCACAACTGATACATGGACATCCATTCAAAACATGTCTTATATGTGTCTTACTGCACACTTCATCGATGATGATTGGAAATTGCATAAAAGAATTATTTCTTTTTGTCCTATTGCTGGTCATTCTGGAAAAATAATCGGTATGGTTGTTGAGAAGTGTTTGCTTAATTGGGGGATTGATAAAGTTTTTACTATAACTGTTGATAATGCATCTTCAAATGATACATGCATAAGATATTTGAAAAGAAGTCTAAATAGTTGGAAGGGAAGTGTCCTGCAAGGTGATTATTTACATATGAGATGTGTTGCTCATATATTGAACTTAGTTGTAAAGGATGGCTTGAGTGAATTATATGACTCCATTGTGAGGATTAGAAATGCAGTGAAGTATGTGCGATCTTCTCCTTCTAGAGAGCAAAAGTTCAATAATTGTGTAGAAAAAGAGAAGATAGAGAGCAAGAATCATATATGCTTAGATGTGAAAACTAGGTGGAACTCAACATACATGATGATAGAGGCAGCCTTGAAATTTCAGAAGGCCTTTGACTTGTTGGAGGTCACCGATAACAAGTATGTTTCAGAACTTTTGATGAAGAAAGGCGTACCTACTAGTGAAGATTGGAAGTATGCTAGATCATTGTTGCCTTTTCTTAAGGTTTTCTATGACACTACTTTGAGCTTTTCTGGGTCGCTTCATGTGACTAGTAATGAATACATGAAGAAGATTTTTGGTCTTGGCTTGATGATTAATTCAAAAGTTGAAAGTGATGATCCAAGTTTGAAAGAAATAGCTTTGAAGATGAAGGCGAAGTATGAGAAGTATTGGGCAAACATTGACAATATCAATGTTTTCTTATTTATTGCGGTGATTCTTGATCCTAGGTGTAAGTTGGAGTATGTAAATTATTTAATTGACAATTTTTATTATGACAAGGATACCGCAAACAAATTAAAAGAGAAGGTGAACAAGGTTTTAGAGTCATTATTTCAATTTTATGGTGCATCTCAACTTTCACAAAGTGTAGAAAAAAGTGGAGAACAACAATTGATGGATTTGAGTTTGGAAAGTGATCTTCAAGATGTAGCTCAATATGCGGATTTCATGTTCAAGAAGCAAAAAATAGACCAAGACAGTTTAGATTCCAATTCTGAACTAGATAAATACTTGAATGATGCTCGTGAGATTTCTCAATCTTCTTTCGATTTGTTGGGTTGGTGGAAATCAAATGCAAGCAAGTACCGCATTCTTTCTTTAATAGCTAAGGATGTGCTAGCTATGCTTGTGTCTACCGTTGCTTCAAAATCAGCTTTTAGCACCGGAGGTCATGTGCTTGATTCATTCCGAAGTGCTTTAACTCCCAGACTAGTTGAAGCTCTCATCTGTGCCCAAAATTGGTTGAGAAGTTCAATTCAGCCTATATATCTTGATAGCATCTTGGAACAACTCGAGTCAATCTATATAGGTGAATTTTTTTTGTATTTTGTTGCCTTGAAAACTATAGTTCCATAATGAAATTAGTATCTCATTTAATTTATTTCTATTTTTTTGTAGAGTCATCTTGTGTCACCGATGATCATCCTCTTTGCACAATTGATGATTAAGAAGATTTGAAGATATACAATACTTGTCAGGATCGCCTTTATGTTTATGAGATATGTGTACACTTCAAATCAATGATTTGAATTTGTGAATTTTTCTCATGTTATGCTTGTTAAACATATTGAATATTTTATGTTTCAGTTGCTGTTATGCTTTAATTGGATTTGTTGGAATTTTTTGTTGTTTCTGCAGTTTTCTGCAGTTTTTACTGTTGCTTCTGCAGCTTTTATTGTTGTTTCTGTAGCTACTGTTTCTGCATTTTACTGCATTTTTCTATTGTTATTTACTGCTACAATTTTCAGCAGTTTTTTAGGCTTTAAACTATTATTTTCTATATTTTTATCACTGCATTTTGTACTTCCATTTGCGGCATGTTGCTGTTTCTGCAGTTTATGCAATTTCTGCAGTTTTTACTGCTGTTTTATAGATTTTACTGCTATTTCTGTAGTTTTTACTAGTTTTTTTTTTGAGTTTTTACTGGTTTTTTTTATGTTTTAACTGCAGTTTTCTACTACTGTTTGATGCTGTAATTTTCTGCAGTTTTTTAGGCTATTTCATGCACTTTTATTCCTGCTATTTGTTGCATTTTTTGCTACAATTTTCAGCAGTTTTTAGGCTTAAGGTTGATTTTAATGCAAGAAAAATGTACATATTTTATGGATATAAAAACTTAATATTGTAAGACATAGCAATGCAGTTTTTTTTAGTAAAATTGATGATTTAGTGTGCTTTATATTTATTTTTTTATGGTTAAAGAACTTAAAAATAATGAAAATATGTAAAACAGTTAAAAACCGAAAACCGAAATACCAAACCATATTTTAACGGTTAACCGATTTAACGGTTAACCGGTTTAACGGTTTAGGTTTAGGTTTATGTTTAGGTTTACAATATTAAAAACCGTTTAGTAATGGACTGGTTTCCTAGTAAGGGTCATGGACCGGTTAACCGGTCCATGCCCACCCCTAATGTATTCACTCTCTTCTCTTGCTACTCTTTACAAAAAACAACATGCATGAAGATATTGTAGCATCTAATTTGGTGTTTCACAAGTAGTCGAAACACATTGAGGTGAATTGTTGATTCCTCAGAGAGAAGATTCGGGATTGGTTTACTAATGTAGCATATATTGAGTGGTGAAGCAACTAATACTATGGAAGATTACGTGTGAATATTTCTTTTATTTTATTCTTAAATCAATTTGGTTAGGAATATAATGTACAGGGTAATCTTCTATTGTATTTAGGAAGATGTTCATATGTTTCCTTTTCCGATTGTATTCCCTCTTGTATATATAGGGACTCAATTCTTCGATACTAATACATCGAACTATTCAGTTCTTTCTACTCTCTCAATTCTTCAATGTATTAGAGCAGGGAGTGATTTTTACTTGAAATCAAGGAAAATTTAATTTTTTTTTCAGCAAACACAACTGTTCGGTGGCTACATCTTTAACAACCCCACTTATGGCCATCATCTCAGGTCAGCACCTACCCCAACAGGTGCATCTCCCTCTTGGTTATCACTTTGGTTGAAGGCTTGTCACCTGCAACCTCCAGACGCGCCTGCATGCACCGCCACAATTTCTAGACGCTATAATCACGCACTGACCCCTCTCTCACTTGTGATGGTGAGTGTGGCCTCTAATCTTGATGCACTTCCACCTGTTGAGTCGCCCTTCCCTGATCTACCATTCTGCATAGGTGGTTCCTCCAAAAATTGATGTCCGACATGACTTTTCATGGTTCTCTCCAAAATACTATTCATCAAGTATTTTCTATTGAGTGACTGGTATTAGCACTGATTTCAAGGTGTTTTCCCACTCCTCTCATCACCCGGACACTAATACTGACTTCCACATCAAGCTAATACATATTCAAAGGTATATCTTTCAATTTTTTGTACCAAGTTTCAATCTTTCTAGAGATTTGTCAAGTATGGTAGCATAGAACAAGGGTCAGAGTCAGACCACTTCAGACATCTCCAACATCACTATTCAGAGAATGCGATTAGATGACAATCATATCATCACAGATAATATATTATTCCTCATCATCAGCCATAAGCTAAATAGGAATAATTATTTATAATAGTCAAGTTTGATTCTTATGTTCATCCGCGGAAAAGGCAAAGATGACTACTTAAATGAAGAATTCCAATACTCTGAACCCGATGATGCCTCCTATTGAAGATGGAGAATAGCACCATCAAGTCATGGCTGATCAACTTTGTGATAGTTGAAATTGGAGAAAATTTATTACTCTAAAAGGCAGCGCATCAGATTTGGGAAGCTGGACGTCCATCTTACTCCACTCAAGATAGTATTATAGTTGTGTTCAAAATCAAAATAGGTATCCATGGGTTAAGACATGTTACTCAATATTATAATGTTTTGTCTCGTCTATGGAAACAGCTTGATTCAGTCTGCATACAAGCTTGGAGCAATGCTGAAGATAGACAACGATTCAAATGAATGATTGAAGAAGATAGGACTATGAAATTTCTGGTTGGGCTCAACAAAAACTAAGATGATGTCCAGGTAGAGGTGTTAAATGGGCTGGGCGGCCTGAGGCATGGCTCGATTCGACCGTGCCTGGCCCAGCACGGCACGGGAATGACCCGTGCTTGTGCTCATGATGGGCCTGCTCACAGCACGGCTTGTGACGTGTCGTGCCTAGGCCAACCGGGCCATGTGCCGGGCCAAGTGCAGCCCAACACAATGGCTCATGGGCACGGTATCTTGTTAAGAGTCTAGATATGGCCCGACTCAGCCCCTGACCCAAACCCAATTCTCAATGGATCTGATATTTTTGTCAGGCCCTTAACTCGACCCACGATCTTTTTCCACACCGCCGACACGAGTACGAGCCCCTAATCCAGAAGCCATAGCTTCTAAAATGGACAGTTAGAGTCGGTTCGATAGTCGAACTAAGCCAACGATAAAAAATAAATAGGTTCAAACCTAAACAATTGGATCTTGCCTCCAACAACTATGGGGCAGAATCCGACGGCCCTTAGGATTCTACCCATTTTTTAATAATAAAAAAATAAAGAAAAATTATTTTTATTAGATTAAATTTTCTTTATCTATTAAATCCCCCCCCCCCCTCTCATTCTAAGATTTATATTTTCAAAACATAAAACACTCACTCTCTAATTTTCTCTCTCTTGGATTTTTGAATATCAGTTTCATGTTTTTTGGCATTTTGCCTTTTGAAACTTGGCTTTAGTGTGGATTGTGGTATATGTGCGGTGTGGACATAAAAAAACTAAAGTTTACACATATGGTTTATGAGTATTTTTATTATTAGTTTTTAAGTTTTTTTTTTAATTTAAATCTAAAATCTTATACTTCTTCACTTTAATCTAATCTCTCTCTCTCTCTCTCTCTCCTAATCTTAACGCTTATGTCGAATCAAAAAAAAATAAAAAAAATAAATAGTAATTTTAATAATGAAAATGAATTAATTATAACTTAGATTATAAAAATTCTACGGAAAAGTATGAGGCTGCCGAAACTTTGGTTTCTCCGATCATCTCGACCCAAACATCTAAAAACAAAAAACTAGAAGAATTACAGTAGTTTGGACTCACTTTAACATAATAAAATAAAAAATTGTTGGAGGTGTCGAAAAAAAATCAGCATAGTTCAAATATTATAAAAAAATATTAACATTAAAATATCACTGAGTGTTGGAGGTCAATAAGGGTCAAATAACCTATGAAGGTTCACGACACATAATTCTTTGATATTTAGGGAGGAGGGGACCCAATGACAGTAGATCATTGGGTTACGACAAATTGAGAAAAATTTAGATGAGACATTGTATGTGACTTCTCTCTTTGGGACTAATGTAAAAATTAGTCAGATATGTCAAGATTATGAGTTAGGGGCTTTAGAAATTCTACTCATCACAGACCTTAGGGTCATGGTCATGTCAGATTTTGATATAATTCATGACATAGACTGGTAACAGCACATTGAGTCATTATTGATTATGAACATAGTCAATTATTATCCATACACCAGACGATATATGTGTTGTGTTTTATGGGATAAGCATGATACTTTACCCCAAACTATATAGACATGGAAAACTGATGGTTTGGTTGCCATGTCTCACCATAGAAGTAAGAGGGGACATTGAATATGAATCTTCCTCGGATAGTTTGTGAATACAATGATATATTGCTGATGAATTACCATGATTACCCTTGCACAATAAAGTAGATTTTAGTATTGAGTTATATCCTGGTATATCACTCATTTCTATGACTCCACATAGAATGGCACCGATTGAATTACAAGAACTCAAGGTCCATATACAAGATTTGCTGGACAATGGTTTCATTAGACCCAATACTTCATAGTGGGATGCTCCAGTTTTATATGCAAAGAAGAATAAAACCTTTCGATTGTGTATTGATTATCGATAGTTGAATAAGGTTATAATAAAGAATCAATATCAATTGCCAAGAATCATTATTTGTTTGACAAGTTAAAAGGGGCATGAGTCTTTTCTAAAATAGATCTTCGTACCAGATATCATTTGTTGCGAGTTAGTGAGGCTGACATCTTTAAGACATCATTTAGAACATGGTATAGGCATTTTGTGTTTGCAGTAATGTCTTTCATATTAACAAATACGCCAGCAGCATTCATGGATATCATGCATAGAATATTTCAGCCATATGAGGATCATTTAAATATTATTCTTCAAACTTTGAGAGAACATAGGTTGTATGCCAAGTTTGGTAAATATGACTTTTGGGTGATAGAAGTAAAATTTGTGAGACATGTAGTATTAGCTACTGGTGTCTCAGTGGACCCTGAAAAAGTCAGGGCAGTCATGAGTTGGGAGAGGCCAAAGTCAGCTTTTGAAATATATAATTTTTGAGATTGGCTGGGTATTACAGAAGTCAAGTATGAGTGGATTGATTCATGTAAAAAGCATTCCAACGAACTGATATGGAGACTTACTTCGGCTCCTATTCTGATAGTTCTGGATAGGGGACAAAATATACAGTATATTGTGATGCCTCTAAAGATGGATTGGGATGTATTCTGATGCAATCCAAGAGAGGTTGTAGCTTATTGTCACGGACTTAGTCTTTTCGTTAAGTTCTCGTGTGGCACTTAGACAACTTACCCTTAGATATTGTTAAGTCATCTTACTTTTCCTTGCTTGTTATGCTTAGAGTCTACCCACAACTTGGAAGCAAAGAGAATTTGCGAGAGAACACTTGAAAATAAAGAAAACCACTTTATTGAATAATGAAATCTTACAAGAAACTCTCAACTTGGTAGTTTACAAATGAGTCACCTCCTCCTTAATATATGCATAGGGAAGGGTCTAGAACCTTTAAAGATTCTCTATAAGTCTAAAGAATTCTATTACATATGTCCAAGAGGATTCTAGAATAATCTACGATAATCTTCTTCCTTCCATACAAGTGTGGACTTCTTCGAAATCTTCTAGAACGTTCCGTATTCTTTGAGTGAGGGTGTGACATTATGGTTCATGAGGTTAAAGAACCATGAGTGGAATTACTCCACACAAGATATAGAGTTGATGGCTATAGTCTTTGCTTTAAAAATATGGTGTCACTATTTATATGAGGAGCAATTTGAGCTATATTCAGGCGATAAAATCTGAAAATATCTTACACATTGAGACCTTAACATGAGACAACATAGATGGATGAAGAATCTAGAAGATTATGATTTTACTTTACATTACCATCCAGGTAAGGAAAATGTGGTAGCTGATGCACTTAATCGGAAGTCACGAGGTGCACTAGCTAGTATAGCTTCGCGAGAATTGGATATGCTTGAAACTATGGGACTATTCAGCTTAAAATATAGCAGTCAAAGTCAGGGTGTTATCAAATAGTTAATAGCTATACTTCACATTTTGGCCTTCATTTAAGCTTTCGAAGTAAATATCTCATTTCAAGATTTCAATCTTTATGACTGATCCTACCACCACCATTATTCTCCATATTTAGATTTTGCATATTTGTTTTCTTTAGTGATATTGTAATATACTTCTTGTTTTGTTGTAATATTTATGATATATTTCTAAGATAGAGAAGATCCATTGCTTTAGATGGGAGTTTGTTTGACATTCTATGCACCTGCTTTTATAGATGATTTGGCATGTATTTTCTATTATAGTTATATGTATTTGAGTATTTAAGAAATATAGTTCACTAAATATCTATTCTAAAAAATTTGATGAATATAAGTAAAATTGTAGTTATTTTTAATGAAATTGGCAAACTTGGTGGACCAAATATTTGATTGGAGAGAAGTGATAGAGAGATATATATTTCCTCATGTCACAACTTAGGTATACTTCTATGATTTTACTTAGTATTTACAATATCTTTTCTTGGTTATAACTACATAAAACTAGTAATGGAAATCATTGAATATCACTACTCAACCATTAAATTAACATAATAATTTTCTATGTAATATATCTTTATAATCACAAATATTTTTAATAGAGTCATGGTTATACTATCTCTAAATTTATCATGATATTATTTTTACATCATGTTGGACAAGTACCTTATTGGTATAATTAGTTGTGGTAATTTTTAGCACCACTAATTATTTAATATAGAGATATTAAGTTTTTTGAGTATTGATATTATTTTTTGCCATAATATTTTATTAAAGAGAGCATATACTCAAGTGATGGTATTTCTAATAATGTAACTATATACTGTAATGTGAATACACAAAAGCTTACTCATTCCTAGCATAATGATTATGTTATGGAGAGTAAATACATCAATAATAGTCATTCTCAGTACCATAATAGTTTGCTCCATAGAGAAAAGATCAAGTCATGATCATTCCCAATACCATAACTTTTTGTTTCATAAATAATTTATCTCAATTACTATATTCCCAGCATAGCAACATCATGTTCAAAAGGAGAGTTATTTGAGTCATTATAATCAGTACCGCTATAATTTTTGTACTTCATAAAAGATTCAATTGAGACAATGAAGTCATGAACTTAAGCTATTGTAGTGGCTTCAAGTTTAAAGTATCGCATGGATCCCTAAAGCATATAATCTATTCTTAGAAGAAAAGGAAAAAAAATAAAAAAATGAAGAAGAGGGGAATTATATTTCAAGCTAAGAGCCCCTAAAACCCTAGGCATGCAAATTCTACCCTTAATTAGGGGCAAATTCTAACCTTAATTAGGGGCAAATTCAAGGCGAATGTAAGTAATATTTCATTGAGGTTATATTCTTAGATGTAGATCCGCACTTAGGATTTCATTGGAAAACCCTTGATTACACAACAAACCTCTTAAAATATCACAAATGAATTTTACTCAATGTGAGACTAAAATTGAGATCTATGGGTTGGTGTGTCATACTTGTATGTGATTAATATATAATTTATAAAGTGTATATTTGTGTGTTAATATTATGGTTGAATGTTTGTAGATATGGTTGTTAATTAGAACTAAATTTATTATTTTCATTGTATCATGAGTTTATATGTGTTAGTTGTGGTATACAGTGATATGTATGTCACAGGACACGCTCATATAACATGGTATGAAGAAAGTGATAGTCATTAATATCTTAATATATGAGATAACTTATATGTAAAAATCAAAGATTGAGTGTAAGTTTAATCATTACAAGTATAACACTTACGAAACTAAAATATAAACATGCTTATGACCAATCCATTATGAATATTCTAAAAGAATTGACTTCGAGTAATATGTAGGTTAAGTATATTATCTAACTTAGGAGTTTTAGCATAGTGTAGAGTCACATGACTACTATGGTGGATGATGTTAGGTAAATTACGAGACACGCGAAATAGGATGTGCTTCATATAATTGTGATAATCATGTGAGCCAATTGCTATTATATGATTTTCATAATTATGATTCGTAAGAAAGATATATGTTTAATTATTGAGTATGATACTTATAAAATTAAAAGTAACAAATGTATTTATTATCATTCGGCTCATACCTATAAGATATTAGAAGTCAGAAAATAGAATATATATTTTAAGTAATTATTAAGGGTAGTTAACACATTGTCTAAATAGAGTAAATGAATAAATGACTTATGATAGGAATAACATGTGCTTTCGGTAGTAAAATACAAAGTTGACAACTATGAAGGAATCATCTTTGGAAAAGATAGTCCATGGATGATATGTACCTTGTATGTCAAGAGGGTAGTAAGTTATTTTCATACTAATATATTAATTGTCCAATGACCAAACATGAAAATATATAATTATAAATAAGAAAGTAAGCCAACCCTATAATCTAAATATCCTTCTGAAAACTCAATTCTATCTACTCAACTAGAGTACTAATTAGTTTACTATTGGTTAATTGAATGACCTGCACAATCTCTATTGGATCGATATCTGAACTTTTATCAATTTTACTACTTGCATGACTCAGATATTTACAAAACTATATTAGATGAGAGATAATTGCTTAATGAGCTTTTGGGACCATATCATTTAACAATAAGTTTCGACACCCTAAAAAAGTCACGTCACCTCTCACCATAGTATGTTATCTTTCCTTAATGACTTTTGTGACAATCACAACATGTTGATAAATCCTAAAGATTAATTTCATTACATTACTTTGATACACTAACATTAAGAGTCATCTAAATAACTTTTTTTCAAGTTTAATTGCATATTTCTTTATTGTGTAAGAAATGAAACTACCCAGTTAAATGCAAATTACTTTACATCCTTATTATCCCAAATTCAACCTTGTGATACTAGGATCATTTCCATTCCAAAAGTATATTTCTACAAGTGCTCCAATTGTCTTCTTCCCAATCCAAAACTACTTCCACCACTAACAAATTCACATATAAAAAGTTGAATAGCCTTTGAATTTGAAAAAGATCAAAATGATGATGATTAATAAAAAATAAAAATATTAAAAGAAGAAGAAAAAAAAAGAAAAAGAAAAAGAAAAAGAAAGAATGGAGGAGGAGAATAAGGAGAAGAAAAAAAAAGAATATGAGCAAAAAGAAAAAGGAGGAGAAAAAAAAAAGAATATGAGCAAAAAGAAAAAGGAGGAGAAAAAAAATATTAATAATAATAATAATATGAAGAAGAAGAAAAAAGAGTAAGAAGAAGAATAAAACAGAGCAAGAAGAAAAAGAAGAAGAAAAAAAAAGTGAAATAAGAATAATAATAATAATAATCATAACAACAACAAAAAGAAAAAGAAAAATGAGGATAAGAAAAAGAAGAAGAAGAGAAAAGACAAGGAGAAGGAGGATGGGAAAGAGAAGAAGAAGAATGGGAAGAATAAGAATAAGAAGAAGATGATGATGATGATGATGTAGAAAAAGAAAAAAAAACATAGAACAAAAAAAAATAATAATAAGAATATGAAAAATGTGAAGAGGAATAAGAAAACGAAGATGATGAAATATATATAGACCCTGAATTCAAATTATTCTTCTATAAGATGAAAGATAATACAAATATGCTCATGAAGAAAGTAATTAGTATAAATGCCAAATTCACTTTTTATGTTAGATATATAAATCAAAGTTGATAATGTACTTAAGAATTCGACATAAATTTCAAAGATATTCTGGCAGGAAAATGATTTATATTGTACTTAAAATTATTATCTTATTTATTTACTCAGTGTGGAAGGACGTCACAAAATTATGCAAAAACTTATTATTGAAACTTATTCACCCTAGATATGAGCTCGAGATTGAAATAATGAGGCTGGTGAGCAATGAGAGGTTATGCATTTTGCATTTAAATAAGTTATTTTGTATGTGTTGTTACAATACCCATAAATCACATTTTTTACAACAAGTCAAAAAATATATTGACAGTCAAGATTCCATGAAGGTGAAAGTTTATAAGGCTCTCAACTAGATCCGTTCCTTTGAGTCTATTTTTTGTTTCAACAATATTTTATTTTTGTCTTCCACAAAATTAAAATAAGGTAAACATGCTAATGAGAGAGTAGTTAGTATATAGTATTGAGTCACTTTTTTTCTATCTTATGTTGGAGTTAAAGTTAACAATGTTCATAAGCATGGATATGGTTGTATGCTAGTAAATTAAGCAAAAAAACCTTTTGCAAGATTCATGTTTGATTTTCCGTCTATGTGACTAACCTCTATGATGGCCACTAGGTCTTGCACCCACCAATGCTCACGGACTTCAATGATTAATGGGGTTGCATGCCAAATTGGTCAGGCCCGAGAACATTAAGGCTAAAAAAATAACTCATTGTACTTAAAAGTCATATATTATATATTAACTCATTGCTAAAAGATCTCAAAAAATTATGCAATAAATTATCATGTACGTTTATACACCCTAAATATCTCCTCTAGATTGAGACTGGTAGCTAGTGTGCATTGGCAGGTTGTGCATTATGGTAGTATACATTTAGATGAGTTATATGATATTTGTTAATATACATCCTGATGTATCTATATAACATATATGTAGTATATATAAGCATATATATGACACAAATGATATTTATACACACACACACACACATATATATATATATAATGTACTAATGTATGTTTTTTGAGTCAAAAGATACAATTTTGTGTATTTCACTCGAGTTGGAGCATGTATATCCAACATGTTCAACTTGCTTCTTATGTCCTTAAACATGTTTCGACCAAGAGCTTTTGTAAAAATGTCTGCCAACTACAAGTAAGATAGAACAAACTGTGTAACAATTTGATCTTTTTGTATCTTTTTCTCTTACAACATGCCAATCAAATTCTATGTGCTTGGTGTACTTGTGATATGTTATATTTGCTGCTATATGAAGTGCATCTTGATTATCTCATGATAACTTTGCTTGTCTAGTAGAAAATTTTATGGCATTAAGTAAAAATTTGAGCCAAGTTCATTCACAAATCATTGTCGTCATGGATATTTACATAGCTTCAGAGAATGATCTAGAGACTATTTGCTACTTCTTAGCCTAAATAAATGAATTTCCCAATAATAATTAATTAAAATTTAAAATATACAAAATAAAATATCATATAAAAACTAGAAAACAATTCATTAGAATTAAAAAAAAAGCATATTAGTTTATAACTTTCACAAAAAATCATAATAAATTCATAAAATAAGAATAAAAATAAATTGCTTCTAATAAAATTCATCTTTTCAAGGGCATCATTATCCTTATAAAATATATTAAAAGTAGGATAATCTGCATTATTATGTACTCGCATTTCATATACAATTTCATCTTCATCAATTGGTGTCAAATTGAACTCTTTTTTTTTGTTTTCACCTCTGCTTGTACCTAGTAAAAAAGTAAATTATTAATTAGGTATAAATATTATATTTTTTTAAGTATCACTACTTATCCATTGCCAAATTTTGGATAAACCCCTATTATGTGGGTCTTCTCATTCTTCTTCACTTAGTCCCTTGGGTTTCTTTCTTATTCACTGGGTCATGCAACTATTTCACTACAAGGTAGTCAAGCATTCTATTTTTTTAAATAGAATAATTAGTCTCAGTTAACTTTATTATTATAGAGTAATCCTTCATAATAATAAAAAATAATATTAACCACATGTAATCAACATGAACAAAATATCTAAAAATGTATCTGAAATCACTGTATTGATATAGAAATAATTAATACCAATATAATGATATAAATAGATTGAACATCATCACAATATCAATGATGAACATCCTGCTCGAGAAAAGTTCAGATGTCACTTTTTGGGTGGAATCAAAATTGCACTTTAATTCTAGTTGTTGGGGTATGACATTTAGACCGTGATTTATTCAAAACGACAAACTAATGGGAATGATGGATGATTAATTAAATAACGGAAGGAAATCATCAACAAACCAAAATAAAGAAAATTCTCAATATAAAAATTTCGTAAAATACATCTAACAAAAATAAAGTTCAAGTAACAACAATACCAAATTGAATAATATATGTTAAAGACATCTTACGCATACTACAAGTCCATGAGGCACTTTGAACCAAAATATATTTTTTTGGTATAAAACGCTAGAAATCAAAAATTTAGTATAAATAAGTATGCCTAAGATTTTGGGGTGAATGATCTGAATTTTTTTTCATATTATTTTTTAGGTGATATGGTCGATTAGTTAGAATCATGACTCGGAATCAACAACGTGATGACATCGCTATTTTTCGACCAAAGATGAGATTATATCCACATTTTTCTAATCACCAAAAATTTCCAATCTCCAATTTCTTATAACATTCACTCTTGCACATAAATATAGGTAAAAACTAGCAGCATCCACAATATACACATTGAAATTATAAATACATTGTGATTATATATATAAGATGTACACATAATGCACAAAAAATAAATCACACATCAATATACTTATTGAACACGCATATTATAATTTAAATACAATTACATAATTAAATAAATTGTAATATTCAAACTATTGTGTGAGAGAGAGAGAGAGAGAGAGAGAGAGAGAGAGAGAGAGAGAGAACCTTGTGCCTTAGTTTCTAGAAATCGAAACTATAAATGAAAATGGCAGAAATACACACAATACTAAAAAAATTTCTGCCAAAAAAAATACCATGTCTCATTTCTTTAAAAAAACACACCAGCCCATTTCAGAAAAATACACACGCTATTACTTAAAAAATGCACTATTTTTCTAAAGGATCATACGGGGGCACTTTTCCATCGATCCAAGAGGGCCTCACATGTGCCCTCTTTGCGAAAAATAAGAATGTTCCCATTTTTGCCAAGCTTTAAAAAAAACTCTTTTATTATTATTATTTTTTAGTTTCTATTTTTCTTTTAATGGAACATGAGATTTTATCTCATGTATTGGTCTACCATGCTACATGTCTTCGAAAAAAAATAAAACAAACAAAACAACAAAAATAAACAAAATTGGTCTACGCAACTCGGGCAAGCCCAACAAATAGATCATGCTAGAATGAGACTATACCTGATTAAAATCTAAGTATATGAAGATTAAACTTAATACAACTAATAAGCTTCACATTAAATAGGAAAAAAAAAACTTGGTGAAAGATATGCATTGACATATTTTTTTGAAATATGTTCCTCAAGATTAAAAAAAAAAAAGTATTGAAGCATCCTCACAAAATGATCCTTGATTGTGCCGTTTGACTATTATATCTCTTATTGTAATAATTGTTTCTCATTTACATCAACAAGATTGTTTTAGTTATAGATTTTCTAAAATTAACTGATGAAGATCTAGTATGATTTTTCGATACATGTATCCTTATGCATGTACATGAAATCTTTGAAAGGTTATTTGAAACATCAAAATATGTCGTAATGATGTGTTATCAAAAGTGACACTACAAAGGATTAAATAGAAAAAAAAACTGTTTGGATTATATGTTTAATGCGGAAGCACAAGGATTGCTAAAAATATAAAATATTGATCACCAAGGAATTTCTAATAGTAACTATTCATTGGAAAATCATCGACTACTAGGATAGCCAACTAACGAAGAGATCCTAGTATGGGATACTAAGGGCGAGAGGCTTGAATCATGCTTCCACGATCTCCACCCTCCCCTTAATTTTACCAAACAAAACATTATGTAGGTGAATCATGAGGAACGAGAGGAAGCTTCCTTTATTTTTAATTTTTTTTTTCCATAATAACATTGATGTATAACCTTATATTAATGTCATCAACATTCAATTGAGAGATCTTCCAAATCAATGAAAAAATGAGAATTTACTAAAGGATAAAAGATCATTATAATTATACATAGTAGATAAAAAAATAACATCACTATAAAGAATTGCACATCACAACATTAATGAATCGTAGATGAGTAGATTAAGCTTTCTAGAAGTTCATCCTCCATAATTAAGAGATATATATCATGTTATCTAAATTGTTAAATTTTATATACTCGTGATTTAAATGAAATACATGTCATTCAAAATAATTGTTTAATTCTCTATGCTGATTCAATGCTTGCTTTCTATCCAAAAGACATGAATCGTGTACATAGAATCATGTCTTTGGTTATGTTGAAAATGTTTGCGAACTTGTTTTTTTATAGATTAAGAATCACAATTAGAAGTGCATGCAGGATAAAAATGATGATGATAATAGTAGTAATAATAATAATAATAATTACAATAAAATCAATAATAATTACGTCGATGTGATATAATCCATGTGATTGAAATATGACATTGCAAACAATTCAATTTTGTTTATATAACATGTCATCATAATTTAAAGCTCATATTGATGTTTTAAGAAATGTTTAATGATAAAGGTCCATGATGTTTGCATTATAAATTCTTTATTTATAAGTGGATAGCTAATCAAAAAGAAAATTGATTGAATGAATAAATTTGTCTAGTCACTATAATATATTTGTTACAATTTGAAATTGCAAATGAACCACTAATAATATATTATTATTAGTCATTAAATATTATCAAAATAATTTTATATTAAATATAGAAAGTACCTATCCTGATTACAAATTACAAGAATTTGTGTTGTGAGAAGTAGATAATATTAAGCAAAATAAAATATAGCGTATTTTTTAAGGGATGTAATATCTTAAATAAAAATAATTCATAAGAAATTTTCTTAAAAAAGAACTTCATAGTATCTTCAACAAGGTCATGATTACTCTCGGGGCTTGATAATTGAAATATTGCATGTTTGTTGAATAAAAATTTGGTTCTAGGTCACTATTTTTTGAAAATCTGGTTGTTTATCTTTTCAAAAACTTTGGAAATGATTTTGCCCATTTTTTGCCATTTTAACTAGAGATGGAGTTCTTGCATAAATGATTCTTAATTAGAGAGGTGACTGACCTTCTTGAGGAGCACCACTATATAAATTTAAACTAATTTATACAAAATGATATTGTTGGGCATGCATAGGTTATGTAGTCCAGGTCAATTATATTAGTTTAAATCAACTAATTTATATAAATTTAAACTTGGTTTACTTTAATAAATAGGTATGTTTTTCTACTGTGATACTTTGATGTTTTTTGTGCGTTCGTGGTTACCATTTGGAGTGCTACGAGAAGAAATGGAGCACCACGATAAAAGTCAGAAAACAAAATTGAAGTGGACATCTTGAGGAGCAAGCATGAGAACTGTTTTTTAAAACAACTATTTCTTGTTTAATACAAGGAATTCTCAAGAACAGAAGCAAGAACTGAGAAGAAGATGAAGAACATAAGAGAAGAAGAGAGGAGAGAATTCGCAGCAGGAGCCAATATCAAAGCATTCAATTAAAAATATTCAGCCAGCGGCTAGGTCAAAAAACAGGCTTTTATATCAATCCTATAATTAAAAACAAAAGAATTATTAAAGAGATACTTTACAGTAATACACCGATAATTGCTCATTAAGGGTATATTTGTAATTTCACTCTAAATCTCTCAACTTAACGAACAGCCCGTCAATAATCCCCCCGATTCGATGTAGTTGAGGTCAGTCCAAGCTTTTCTCTAAAATAGACAAGCTTTTCTCTCGGTAGGGACTTCGTGAATATATCGGCTACTTGTTCTTCAGTCCTGCAAAAAACCAACTTAACTTCATTAGATTCAATTGTATCCTTAATGAAGTGATATTTCAAACCTATGTGTTTAGTTCGACTATGCATTACCATATCACTCGCAATAAATATAGTCGATTGATTATCACCCAGAATTTTTGTTGGATATTTTTGGACTTTATCTAAGTCGCCCAACAGTTTTCTAAGCCATAAGGCTTGAGAGGTGGCAACTGAAGCTGAACCATATTCACCTTCAGTAGTGGACAGGGCTACGGTTGTTTGTTTCTTGGACTGCCAAGAAATAGCCGCAGTTCCTAGATTAAATACATATCCAGAGGTACTTTTGTAATCCTCTGGATTTCCTCCCCAATCACTATCACAATAACCAACAATTTCTGTATGGTTAATTCTGTGATATTTCAGACCTTAGTTAAGTGTACCTTTGAGATATCTCAATATCCGTTTGGCAGCACTTAAGTGTATATGGTTCGGACAATGCATAAACCATGACAACAAGTGAACAGAATATACAATATCGGGTCTGGTTGCTGATGCATACAGCAAGCTTCCAATTAAGCTTCTGTATGTTTTCTCATTAACAGGTTTACCTTTAGCTGAAAGTAATTTCTGATTTACTTCTAAAGGGGTAGATATAGGCTTACAGTCACTCATTCCATAATTTTTCAATAATTGTTTAATGTATGTAGTTTGAGAAACAGACACACCACTTGTGTCTTGAGTTATTTCAAGTCCTAAGAATTGTTTTAGGTTTCCTAGGTCAGACATCTCATATTTAATTTCCATTTCTCTCCTAAAGTTATTTATCAATTCAGTTTTATTACTTGTAAAGACAATATCATCGACATATAAAGAAACAATTAAAATTCCAGAATTGTTGTCTCTTTTAATATAGAGTGTAGGCTCACTCTTACTTCTACTGAATCCTTGATTCAGAAAGTATGAGTTGATTTGTTGATACCGAGCACGAGGAGATTGTTTCAACCCATACAAAGCCTTATTTAATTTATAAACACAATGTTCACTCCCTTTTTTTACAAACCCAGGGGGTTGTTCTACATATATCTCTTCCTTAAGTTTTTCATTTAGAAAGGCAGATTTTATGTATAATTGGAATAAATTCAATCCTTTATGTCCAGCTAAAGCTATTAAGAGCCTTATGGTTTCTAACCTTGCTACTGGAGCAAAGGTTTCATGGTAGTCTAATCCAGGTTTTTGTGAGTAACCTTTAGCTACCAATCGAACCATGTATACAGGCTGATTTGAGTTTGATTTGACTTTTATCCTATAAATCCACTTAACACCTATACTGTGACACATTTTGAGGTAAGTTGACTAAGGTCCAAGTGTTATTTTTCTCGATAACAGACATTTCTGTCTGCATCGCTTTGAACCAGAATTGATGTTTTACAGCCTCTTCATAGTTGAGTGACTCAACTGAGGTGTAATTACATCTCTGATAAATATATGATAGGTCTCTATACTTTACAAGGGTTATTTTATTAAGTTCAGTCATAGACTCAGAATTAGATGATGAATAATTACTATACTCAGAAATAGACTTGGACTTATATTGAGAATCATGTTCAGTAAAAGAATCAGAAATAAACTCAGAAGAAAAAGTAGAGGGTGAGCTGAAATCGTACCTTGGAGCATTTTTAAATTTATTGCTAGTTGCAGCAGCTTCTGTGCAACCATTTTTGGTTCCAGAATTAGCTTCAATTGAATTCCCAGCCCACATACCATTTTCATCAATTAAAATATCTTACTCACCAGAAATATCTTAGTTTCTGGTGAGTACAGTCTGTAACCCTTTGATTGCAGACTGTAGCCTACTAAAATGTACTTTAGACTCTTGGAGTCTAATTTGGTTCTTTGTGCACTTGGTATATGGGAGTAACAAACACTCCCGAATACCCTTTAGTGTTTAACATTGGGTTTCCTTCCAGTCCAAGCTTGCACTGGAGTTATGTTTTCCAGTGCTTTGGTTGGGCACCTATTGAGCAGGTACACTAAAGTGTTCACTGCCTCTGCCCAAAAAATTTTTGGTAAGTCTTTCTGGTTTAACAGTGTTCTGGCCATTTCTATTATAGTCTTATTTTTCCTCTCCACAACTCCATTCTGTTGTGGTGAGTAGACAGTGATAAGCTGCCTAGTTATTCCTTTGGATTCACAGAAGTTTGTGAATTTTTGAGAGAGGAACTCACCTCCTCTGTCTATTCTAAGTGACTTAACACTTAGTCCAGATTGTCTTTCGACAAGTGGTAAGAGTTTCTTGAAGCATTCAAGTGCTTCAAACTTGTGCTTCAAGAAAAATACCCATATATATCTCGTGCAATCATCTATAAACAATAAGAAATAACTACTGCTGCCTAGAGACTTTACTGACATAGGACCACATATGTCAGCATGCATTAGTTCCAGGGGTTTGGAAGCTTTCCAGGCAGAGTATTTTGGAAAGCTCTTTCTGGATTGTTTTCCCAATGAGCACACTTCACAGATAGAGGTAGGTGGTGATAGGTTTGAAGGCATTCCATTTACTAAGTTATTTTGAAAAATGTTTTTTAGGTCAAAGTAATTTAAATGCCCAAACCTTCTGTGCCATAGAGAAGTGACAGATTGGAAATTCATTGAGAATGCCTTATCTGTTTTCTCAGCAAATGTCAGTGGAAAACTTCTTCCACTTGACATTTTTACTATCCAGGAAGGTTGATCACTGCCTTGATCAAAAATTTCACATGTTTTATTTTCAAACGACAGTTTATAGCCTTTTTCAATTAACTGGCCAACGCTTAGTAGATTCTGGTCCAAGGCAGGAACCAGAAGTACATCCTTTATGAACTTTGTTCCAGAGCAGGTGGGTACTGCCACTCTGCCCTTGGCTTGCGCCTGAACTAGTTCACCATTGCCCAGTTTGACTTGTGAATTTACTATTGGAAGTAAATCCACAAATATTTCTTCATTTCCAGACATGTGGTTTGAGCAGCCACTGTCCAGAAACCAAGTGTTTATAGAATGTATATTTTCTGTTTCATTTGCATAAAACAAATGTTCTACAGAACCTACTCGTTCTGTAAAACCAGCACTCTGTTTAGAGATGCTCTTACAGTTCTTAGAACTGTGCCCAAACCTTTTACAGTTTTGGCATTGGTTTTGTTTTTGAAACCAACACTTAGTCGCAGTGTGGTTTAATCTCTTGCATATAGTGCAAGAGAGAGATTGTTCCTTAGATGAGTCAGTTGAGAGAGTAGAAGTAGAGCCTGTTTTAATTTTATTTTTGTTTTTATTTTTAAACTTATACCTTTGTGCATTTTTCTTACTCCTCATGTCTCTGTATTGCATTTCAGCCTTATTGGAGCTTTCTTCCCATCTTGACTGCATTGCAGTCTCACCAGAGCTTTCTGCCCTCTTCAGTAATCGACTCTCGTAGGACTTTAAGGAACTCAGAACTTGCTGGATGGAGAGCTTTGACAAATCTTTGGTTTCCTCTATCACTGCCACAATGGCATCAAACTTATCAGGCATACAGATTAGTAGTTTTTCA